>JAMPIV010022084.1:92500-307257 GCA_024509875.1 Oreohelix idahoensis
GGCATCTGGAAGAACAAAGAAATGCCGTTACATTTTTCTAGAATATTCTGGTTTGTGTCTTGTGTAGTTAATAAATAAATAAATAGAGGTAATTAGCAGGCATTTTTGAACAGAACGGAGGACAACTGTCAAGGCAACAGAAAAGAAATATTAGTGATAGGTTTACTATGAATCGAACCACGGCTCAGCCAAACGGCGCCATCGCCTTGATGTAAAAGTAAATCGTGAAAGGACATACAGTCAATTTAGGGG
Source organism: Oreohelix idahoensis (assembly GCA_024509875.1). Classification (NCBI taxonomy): domain Eukaryota; kingdom Metazoa; phylum Mollusca; class Gastropoda; order Stylommatophora; family Oreohelicidae; genus Oreohelix; species Oreohelix idahoensis. Next base: position 92,753 of record JAMPIV010022084.1, read on the forward strand.
TCTATGGGGAGCGGGTGGCCGAGCGGTTAGGATACCTGACTTCTGAAGTCTGGAGACACGGGTTCGTACCCCGCCATGGTCTAGGTTTGTTTTCTATTGGGGAGTAAAAATAAAAACCTAGCCAACACTTGAGTGGCGACAGCAATGGGCAAGCGGCCTTTGTTCGTCAGCCCTCAAAATCCTCCCTCCCTTCCCGGATGCCTGTACCGAGCAGTCACACGCTCTTGTCGTAGGGGTGTTTGTCGTAATATGTTTTAAATGATGACGTTACTAGTCCCATTTCCAAATGTTAGATAATCTATTGAAGGCGCTAGCTGCCAAAGCAATTCTAGTATGGATTTCTCTTGTTGTGTCACCATCCTGAGTCATTTTACTGCCTAAATAATTGAAACTTTCAACTTTCTGTAGTTTTTCCCCGTTCAAGATGATATCAAAGGTCTCGTTAGAAAAGTTCATAGCTTTAGTTTTAGAGGCATTTATTTGGAGACCAATTTTAACCGAGAGATGACACAAATTATTTATTGCTTCTTGGGATTGTCTTGGTGTTGAACTTAAGAATGCTACATCATCTGCGAAATCCAGGTCCCCCAGGAATTTTCCATTTGTCCATTTTATACCCAATTGTTCATTGTGGGTATAGTTTCTCATAACCCAATCAATAGCTAACATTTGGAAATTACGATCATTGAATATACATATCAAGCTTCGTCTGTTTAATTCAAATGTTATCTCAGTGTTAACATACGGCTGTGAGAGTTGGAAAATAACAAAATCATTGGAGAACAAGCTGAATACATTCGAGAACAAATGTCTTAGAAAACTCATGAACATCAGTTGGAAAGAATTCAAGACTAATCGACAAATAAGAGAAGACTCTAGGCAGAAATATGTCTCCGACTATATAAGGAAAAGACGATGGTCATATATCGGTCATGTCCTACGAATGCAAAACAACAGAATACCACTACAGGCGCTCACTTGGGTTCCTGAGGGTAAGCGGAAAAAAGGAAGACCAAAAGAAACACTCAGAAGAACAATAATAAGAGAAGGAAGAACGTTGGGCCTAAATAATGTGCAAGAGCTAAGAGGAGTGGCGTCACAACGAACAACCTGGAGAGCACTGGTTTCTGCCTTATGCGCCGTGTTTGGCGCTTAAAGAATTTATTATTATTATTACTAGTCCCATGCACAACAGCATATTAGTCGCCTTTTACGACATGCCTGATGGTGTAGTAGTTCTGTTTTTTTTTGCCTCTTCCGAGACCATCGGGAACTTCCGGTGGTGGACTTGGAATATGCATGTTGCTATTCGTAGGCGTTTCTGTAGTCAGATTCATCAACTGTTGGGTAAACAGCTTTATAGAACACCACGTAGCTCTATAAGGATCTGCCTAATTTGGGCATGTGCACCTCCCACGAACTTGTTAGTTGTTGAGAGATGGTGTGAGATCATTTTTTTTTTTTTTTTTTAAATAAGAAAGACTTATTTACAATATACTTGTGATTGAAACAATCTAGAATATACTCAACTTCCGCCTTCCCTCCAAAAAATGTAGGTTATTTCCTGCAAGAAGTTTTCCTTAATTTCTGTTTCCCTTCATCTACAACATATTTTCTTCCATGTCGTGTTCACGAGGTTTATCTACTTCCACAGAGCTCGTCCACATGGTTCAGCACGTGACATCTGTGTTATATAGAAGCCAACCACGTGGGTTCCTGCCACTGAGGCGTCAGACATCGGGACACAGGTCAAATAAACATATGGGCATGTGGTTACCAGACAAATAGGACATCTGGCAAAATGATAGACATCCAGGCATATGTACACCATAGGAAACTGACATCATGTATTATTATAAACATTCGGACATATTCGGACACCTTCAGCTCAACAAGGAGCATAAGACTTCAACAAACTAATGCCAAGTCTTCCTGTCCTGTGCCGTCTGCTCTAGGTATTTCCATGTATTTTTTTATCCGCTTCATGTCTGTCTCCAGTTCTCTTCTCCATGTATTCCTTGGCATCCCTCATCCTCTATTACCCCGTGGATTCAGGAACAACGATTGCCTTGTAATGCTATCGTCCGATTTAACCAATATCTGTTCTTCCCATCTCCAGTGTCATCTTCTCATCTCTTGTTCCACTGGCACTTGTCATCAGTTCTACATTTGTGACCTTGTCATCAGTTCTACATTTGTGACCTTGTCATCAGTTCTACATTTGTGACCTTGTCATCAGTTCTACATTTGTGACCTTGTCATCAGTTCTACATTTGTGACCTTGTCATCAGTTCTACATTTGTGACCTTGTCATCAGTTCTACATTTGTGATTTTGCCATACCGCTTCAATCCTTCTGTTCTACGCAAGCATCCATTAATGAAAGTCTGTATCTTGTTGGTTGTTGTTTTTGTTGTTGTCCATGTTTCAGAGCCATGCAATAGGATTGACTTGATATTGAAGTTAAATATTTTTATCTTTGTGCTGGACTTGATTTCTTTCTGTTTATTTTGTTTTTGATCATGTAAAACCCTGTAAAACTAGAAGTTGGGTCACATTATAAGTACAAAACAAGAGTTCTGGTTATATAGGTAAAAAAGCTAGTCCTATTGCAGATTTTACAGTAGAGGAGGGAAGTGTTAGAGACCACTTTACTAAGTCCAGCATCGAGAGATGGGTGGAACCAATTCCATTCCTCGCTGCTTTTTCCTTCCCTAACTCAGAACAAATCAGATACTAATTAATAGCTGAGTAGACTGGAACGTGCCGCTACCGTGAATTGAACCGGGCACCTTTGCCGCTCCAACCACCGCTCCAAGCACTCCGCCAATCGCTTATGTGTTACCGGAGCTCGACAGAGATTCAAGGAATAGTAACACTGTGAACTACTAAGCATGCCGTAACAGGCGACTATGAAGGATTGTGCTCCTAAGATGCAGGGTCAGCCTTAGACATTGCGGGACCCGATTTGGACCATTCTTGTGGGCCCCCATGTACTTAAGATTATAGTTCTAGTGTGACACGTTCTATGTCACTTAATGGCTAATAAATATATGAGGGCGTAGGTTGATTTTACAAATATTAAAAGATTAATTGAAGTTCTTTAATCGAAGATTACTCGATGAATTTCGATTATTTTGATATATTATTTAAAAAATCATAAATACTACGTTTTTTTTTAAACATCACTACAGACTTTATTTATTTTATTTGTTACAAGGAAACATCGTTCAGAAAACATATTGAAAATACTGAAATGTTACAACCAAACAATTTATTATTATTAACCATACTTGCAAAATTCCATACTACAAACCGCTAACATAGCAAATGCACTCGCATGTAAACAAAAACAAAAAGAACATAAATATTGCTGAAAATGAATTCATCATCATCATCATCATTCTCCCTTGGCCATCGACTGACAAAGCAGTCTCCGCCATCACACCTTGCGGCGTCATAGGGCAACAAGAAATTATCCATTGTTCCGTTACACCTAACGGCGTTTATTGGTACAACAGATTATTAATTGTTGTTTCTTTGATCAGTGACAAGCAAGCGGATGATCAGTCCGCTGTGCCCCGAACTTGCCCTCGTGTGTACTTTACGTTTGCCGCTTTAAAACCATTTCGCTATGCCAGCCAGACGTCCATCCAGCCAAAATTTTATTCGGGACCAAAGGTCCGCGAAAAAGGACAGCCTGGTACAGGCACAGCACTCATTCGCTGCCTCTGCTGCGCTGGGAGGACCCGGCGACCGGGACCACACACAGCCTTGAGAGGACAAAGATCGCCTTAAAGGTCAAAATGAATTAATCGATTAAAATTTATTTTTATCAATTAATCGATTAAAAATTATCTGATTAATCGATTATTTAATCATTAGATTCCAGCCCTAAAATTTATATTTTGCTTTATTTCAACACAATTTAATAGCGTATATTTGAGATATCTAATCTGAAATAGTCTTCGTTCCTTTTACAAATCTGGAGGTAGGAAACCGAGTGCGGACCCACGTCGAGCTTGGAGCCCGATTGGATCAAATAGGTTAAACAGGTCTAAGGACGGCCCTGCTAAGAAGGATAGGTGTTGGAAAAAAAGGAGATGAAAATAAATAATTTTAAAGCTAGTCAAATATCTGACAACTCTTCGCTCAGGGATATTTAAAAGGCCGGTTTACACAAGAAAGAAGGTACATTTTCCGAATTCCTTGTGAAAACTCTGGAGCTAGATTACACAAATTCATTTTAATAATGAACTGTTAGAGATGGGCACGTGATCTTTTCTTGAAAGTGAGGTTCTCATTCTTCTTCTTCTTCTTCTTCTTCTTCTTCTTCTTCTTCTTCTTCTTCTTCTTCTTCTTCTTCTTCTTCTTCTTCTTCTTCGTTCACTTTCAGACTTCAACTTGAAAATGTTTAGAAAAAGCAGTGGTCAGGTTGAGGATGTTGGTATCTCCGTACAGCTTTTCCAGGGATGATACTGATGATGGCCATATTTTCTTCGTAAACTCTCAAACTCCTAACTTGAATATTTTCATAGAAAGCATTGGTCAGCTTCAGGCTATTTGCACCTTTATAGAGGTTTTTTTTTCCGAAAATGGTACTGTGACGACCAAAGGTGCTTTCTATGTTCCTCATATGTTGGGCATCTTTGAAGCAGATGATCAGCAGCCATTTTATCATTGCCACATTTACACTCATCGGTAGTTCCTATCTTTAGCTAGTTGAATAGATCGTATTCCAGTGTGTCGCGGCTCGTGCGGGAGTCTGAAGATTATCACTTGTTCCCTTCTGCTGAGCTGGTAATATGTATCATTTTGTGCGTGCTCTATGCGCATTCTCTGTTCTTAATATGTTGGGCACCTTTGATGCAGATGTTCGGCAGTTATTTTATCGGTGCCACAGTTACACTCGTCAGTAGTTCCTATCTTTAGCTTGTTGAATGGATGATATCCCAATCTGTTGTGGCCTGTGCGAAGTCTGTAGATTACCACTTGTTCACTTCTGGTGAGCTGGTAATATGCATCATTTTTATTGTGGCCTGGATGTTCAAATTTCCCGCCGCTATGTTGATAGAGTTGCTGGAAGTAGAAGAACTTCGAAACATGAAAACAGACTCGACTGTCAATGTAGAACTTTAGAATGCGTAATCTTCCTATAGTAGATAATGAATGAAAAAAAAAGAATAAATGAATGAAACTGGCGCAGGACATGACGTGGGTTCGAACCCGGTTACTTTGCATCGAGAAACAAGCACTCGTAACAATTATTCCAAACGACACTTGATTAAAAGCAAAAGGTAAATGTAGTCATGTAGCAGAAGCTACCGTTGGGGAGTGAGGTGTTAAAGACCACCTTACTATGGTCAGCTTTTTATGAGGTGGATTGACCAGTTCTCTTCCACCCTGCCTTTTCTGTCCCTAAATCTAAGAGCGCAGTACGGAACTAATTTACAGCTGAGTAAACTGGAGCGTGACGCTACCAGGGTTTCGATCCCAGAACCCTATAACAGTGCCGCGAAAGGAACGCGCAAATTAAAAGTACAGTTCGAAAATATGCAGGCAACACAATTGACAACTCCCAAGCAATACAAAACAGTGTGAATGGTTACACTTTTGAACAGAATGCAAAGCCCATTTCGTCCATTATGCTGACAGAACCCTTCTCGCGAGCAGTGATTTAAGTTTTACATGCTTTCGCAACCGGAAGGCGAGCATTTAATATTCAGCTATTGACACTTTTAGTGGTCACGTGGATCTCACGTGCATGGAAGGTTATGTGAGTGGATTTCTTTGATGGGCAACACAAATCTAGTTGTAAATACACTTGTCCGAATTATGCTTGCGAATTTTCAGAATCACCAAGGAAAAAAAGAGTTAAGCAATAAAACTAAATCACACGTGCTACCCCACAAAATGTGCTCAACAATTATGACAAAATCACCGAGATTTATCTGGGAGTTAACATGGCTTAAAAATGTGAAGTGACGGGACAGAAATGGCGGATGAGGTTTCTCGTGGAGAAGGTAATCTTAATTTGACTGAACAAATGAAAAAACACTAACAATAATCAACAGTGGACACATTCCGTGGTGAATAATTGGGTCAAAGGTTGTGAATAGTTGAATACGATTAATAGTTGGCTGAGATGCTTTATTGTTTTGTAAAGTCACTCCTATCTATCTATCTATCTATCTATCTATCTATTTTATCTATCTATCTATCTATCTATCTATCTATCTATCTATCTATCTATCTATCTATCTATCTATCTATCTATCTATCTATCTATCTATCTATCTATCTATCTATCTATCTATCTATCTATCTATCTATCTATCTATCTATCTATCTATCTATCTATCTATCTATCTATCTATCTATCTATCTATCTATCTATCTATCATTCTGCGTTTAATTTTTTTTCTACCACTCTCTCTTCCAGTTCCTTTGTCGCTGCTACTCCCTCAAATTTCCACTTTCTTGATGTGACCATTTCGTCCTCCGTCACTTTTGGTAGTCAGGGGATAAGAGCCATTTTCCAAGAGTTGGTTGTCGTTTACGTTTCACAAATATCTTCTGACAACTCTTGGACAATATGCTAATATGCCCTTGCGAAGAACTTGCTTGTTGTGGGCTTCTTTTCGCCCAATCTCAGGTGGCGCCGTAGGGGGCATCGCCATTTGGTGTGATCGGCAGCTTCATCCTCCCAAGTAACTGGGTGAATGTCCAGTGCCTTTATGTCTCTCTTGCACAAATCTTTGAACCTCAGCTTCGGTCGCCCAACTGTTCGTTTGCCATCTGCCAAGTGCCCGTAGAGAATATCTTTGGGGATGCGACCATCTGCAATGCGGCGGACATGGCCAAGCCAGCGTAAGAGCTTTCCTATCAGTATTAGACATTTTGTGAAGGATATCCAGTGCTGAGAAACCACTACGATGAATTGCCCGCGTTTTAGGAACGTCAAAGAACTACACAACACGGTACACTAGCTTGCAAGTACGTTATCTTGAGAGACCACATCGAATGTGAAAATTAAAGAGCTAAATATGTTTCAACTCAAACTGACGAAACGGCTGACGTGTCGTGTCAATCACAATAGATCACAGTTTATTCACTACCCTACAACATCCCAAGGAGCATAGGTTGTGAACAAACGTGTACCAATTCCTCTTGTCATGTATCATCGTCTCATGGTCTTTCTATGTTTTCCTCATTATTTCTATTTCTGTCTCCAGTTAAGATGTTTTCAATCGGTCTCTGCTTCGTTTACCCGGGGATTTCCGAACAAAGACTGCCTTGTACTGCTATCAACAGGATTCATCAGTATAATTGTTAACAACATTTGGGCACATATTGGGGACTAGCATTACTGTTGAACGCTTCGTGCAGCACCCAGATATTTTTTTTTTCTACGTCGTTCGCTCTCGAGTAACCACATCTATCTCTCTTATAAAACTGAAAATTCGTCTCAGGCTTTTCTCGTCACCATACAGTGTCTCCCTCAGCTGGGTTGAAGAACGTCACGTTGCCACTCTGTTCCTTTCGTGGAACAGCATCTTGATCAACCTATCATTGCACTCATTGCAGCAGCATCTTGATGAACCTATCATTGCACGCATTGTAGCAGTATCTTGATGAACCTATCATTGCACTAATTGCAGCAGCATCTTGATGAACCTATCATTGCACTCATTGCAGCAGTATCTTGATGAACCTATCACTGCATTCATTGCAGCAGCATCTTGATGAACCTATCATTGCACTCATTGCAGCAGTATCTTGATGAACCTATCATTGCAGCAGCGTCTTGATGAACCTATCATTGCACTCATTGCAGCAGCATCTTGGTGAACCTATCATTGCACTCATTGCAGCAGCGTCTTGATGAACCTATCATTGCATTCATTGCAGCAGCATCTTGATGAACCTATCATTGCAGCAGCATCTTGATGAACCTATCATTGCAGCAGCATCTTGATGAACCTATCATTGCAGCAGCGTCTTGATGAACCTATCATTGCACTCATTGCAGCAGCGTCTTGATGAACCTATCATTGCACTCATTGCAGCAGCATCTTGATGAACCTATCATTGCAGCAGCATCTTGATGAACCTATCATTGCACTCATTGCAGCAGTATCTGCTATGAGACTCAAAGCTGCTCACCTCTCGTAAAGTTTTTTGCGTGCACTGGAAAAAACACAGAGTCCCTGAGTCATTCAGTAGCAGACGGTTTGAATTTTTCACGAGCTCTTATAACACACTTCTGAATATGTCTCAAATCACTAATTTACTGTATGAGGAATTCGATTTTTATCAGTCTTGTTGTTTGTTTTTTTGTTTATTTTTTGTTTATTTTTTTTAAATTTTTTTTCATTTTCATAAATTTTTATTATTATTTTTTTTTAAATTCTTTATTTTTTATTTTTTTCCCCTTTATTTTAAAAACATACTTTAATTATGATGATTATTGCAAATGTATGATGTTATATTACTTTTATAATGATAAATGCCTTAATAATTCTTAAAGTAAATGTGAGGATGAAAGGATATAGTATACATGACGAGAGAGAGAGAGAGAGAGGAAGGACAGAATGTCAAACGGGCCTGCGTGCCCAATTCTTAACCCTTTGAAAATAAAGTTCGTTCGTTCGTTCGTTCGAGCCGACAGTTTTGGAGTACCTGTTTTAAAACATATTTGTCCTCCCCACATGGGCACATATCTGTCTGTTTGTCCTCCCCACATGGGCACATATCTGTCTGTTTGTCCTCCCCACATGGGCACATATCTGTCTGTTTGTCCTCCCCACATGGACACATATCTGTCTGTTTGTCCTCCCCACATGGGCACATATCTGTCTGTTTGTCCTCCTCACATGGGCACATATCTGTCTGTTTGTCCTCCTCACATGGGCACATATCTGTCTGTTTGTCCTCCCCACATGGGCACATATCTGTCTGTTTGTCCTCCCCACATGGGCACATATCTGTCTGTTTGTCCTCCCCACATGGGCACATATCTGTCTGTTTGTCCTCCCCACATGGGCACATATCTGTCTGTTTGTCCTCCCCACATGGGCACATATCTGTCTGTTTGTCCTCCCCACATGGGCACATATCTGTCTGTTTGTCCTCCCCACATGGGCACATATCTGTCTGTTTGTCCTCTCCACATGGGCACATATCTGTCTGTTTGTCCTCCCCACACGGACACATATCTGTCTGTTTGTCCTCCCCACATGGGCACATATCTGTCTGCCTGATTTTCAATTTTTTGTACAGATGGTATCTGAGTCTGCAATGATCAGTTCATAGTCTGAAAATGATCACATGGTCTCTTCTTAGTAATGTATAGTATGGTTCTGCAGTATCGGAGTCTTGGTAATGTATAGTATGGTTCTGCAGTATCGGAGTCTTGGTAATGTATAGTATGGTTCTGCAGTATCGGAGTCTTGGTAATGTATAATATGGTTCTGCAGTATCGGAGTCTTGGTAATGTATAGTATGGTTCTGCAGTATCGGAGTCTTGGTAATGTATAGTATGGTTCTGCAGTATCGGAGTCTGGATGTTTCTTCTGCTATTTAACTCCATAGTTATTTCTGATTACTGCTTTTATCTCTTCACACGTAGCCCTGTCTTCTGTTTAGATTTTCCTTCCTCTTTCTTTGGCAAGTTTATCTGCCTTCTTATTTCCATATACAAGTACTACAGTGGGCAGGGCTGCACTGTACTTATACTTGTTTGAATTCATAGCTGGTTTTCATTAGTACTTCTGCCAGGCTGTTTAATTCATTGTTTTTATTGTTCCTGAATGCTGTGATGACTGACAATGAATCTGTGAGGAGCACAGTCTTGTCTCTAGCATAATATGTATTTTCCATGCTGGCATTCTAGTCGCTTTCATTCCTGCTGCTTCCTCCTTAAAGTAATGAGAGAATTGTCCAGTAGCCATTGACATATGTATTTCTTGTCCATTATTTCTTTTTTGTCTATACCTCCACCTCCATTTTTTGTAGGTTTTGTTGCTGATCCATCTGTATATATGTGGGTCCATTCTGTGTTTGCGTACATCTTTCTCATGTATTCCATAGCTAGGTGTTTCCTCTCTGCATCTGTATGACTACCATTTTTCATTACTTCTGGTACGTTATCAGTCCCACGGTGGGAACGCACTGTTGGTCATTACGGGCTTTGTTTTTGTCTGTGCAAGGTGCACTCAGAAGTGAAGGGAAAAAAAACAACAGCTGTAGGTTTGGAAACAGGAATATGATCTGGAATGAAGTCATCATCATCATAACCCTCCACTCCCAAAGGAGCATAGGCCATCAACAAACACATGCCAAGTCCTCCTGTCACGTGCCATCATCTCAAGTTCTTTCCACGTTCTCCTCATCATTTTCACCTCTGTTTCCAGCTCTCTTCTCCATGTGCTTCTTGGTCTACTTCTGCCTCTCTTGCCCTCGGGGTTCCAGAACAAGGACTGCCTTGTAATGCTATCAACAGGTTTCCTCAGTGTGTGTCCTATACATCGCCATCGTCTTCTTCTCATCTCTTGTTCCACTGGCACTTGTCTAGTTCTTGTCATCAGTTCCACGTTGGTAACCTTGTCATACCATTTTAATCCCTCTATTCTACGCAAGCACCCATTTATGAAAGTCTGTAGCTTTTTGGTTGTTGTCTTTGTTGTTCTCCATGTCTCAGAGCTATACAATAGGACTGACTTCACATTTGAGTTGAAGATTCTTATTTTCGTGTTGGATCCGATTTCTCTTGATCTCCATATATTTCCCAATGCATTGAAAGCTCCTCTTGCCTTTTGTATTCTTATTTTGATATCGCTGTCTGTCCCTCCAACTTTGTCTATATTACTGCCAAGATATGTGTACGATTCTACATCTTGTATTGGTGTTTCTTCAAGTTCAACCCTGTTATCATTACCTGCATTTATTCTCATTATTACTTGGTAAAGTCTGGGAAAAGGAAGAGATACCAGCAGAATGGAAGGAAGGATATCTGGTTAAGTTGCCTAAGAAGGGGAATTTACAATTTATAGAGGAATAATGTTACTATCAGTGCCAGGAAAAGTATTAAACAGGATTATCCTTGAGAGATTAAAAGAGTCCATAGACAAGAAACTGAGAGATGAACAAGCAGGTGTTCGACAAAACAGATCCTGTACAGACCAGATAGCCACTTTGAGAATAATAGTTGAACAAAGTCTGGAATGGAATTCACCACTATACATCGGATTTGTGGACTACGAAAAGGCATTTGACAGTGTTGACAGAGAATCACTTTGGAAATTGATGAGGCATTATGGAGTTCCCCTGAAGATAATTAATTTAATAAAGAAAACATATGAAAACATGACATGCAGAGTTCTTCACGAAGGACAGCTTACAAAACCGTTTGAGATAAGAACAGGAATGCGACAGGGATGCCTCTTGTCTCCATTTCTTTTCTTACTAGCAATAGACTGGGTTATGAGATCATCGACAACACACAACAGAAATGGAATCCAGTGGACTCTGGCTAAGCAGTTGGATGATCTGGATTTTGCTGATGACTTGGCTCTTCTGTCCCATAACCGTAATCAGATGCAGGACAAATTGAAAACACTCGATGAGAGGTCACAGCAATTGGGTCTGAAAATACACAGGGAAAAGACAAAAATAATAATAATGGAATGAAGTATGTAAAGTTAAATCTGTTGATGAAAGCTACGACGTCGCTATAGTAATAAAGGACAGGATAAATGGAGCAAAACATTGTGATATTAAAAAAAAAGAAAGAGTTTCCACTTACACATTATAGTTCACTGCTACGTTCACCAGTTGAGTTTCATAAAGCAGCCACTGGTCACGACACAAAAAGAACTGACATTATGTTGTGTGCATTTGTCTGGATTCAGTTTTATCTCATCTTGACGAAGTAGTGAAGATGACGATCCCATGATATTTTACAAAGCGATGGAATTTCAAGGTAAAGAAAAAAGATAGTCCCATAGTAGATACTGCTGTAGGGGAGTAACGTTAGAGACTGCATTATACTACCTCACTATTTTATGAGGTAGGTTAACCAGTTCCATTCACCGTTGCCTTTGCCTTCCATTACTCAAGAGCAGAATCTGGTATCCATTTACAGCTAGGTAGACTGGCGTGTGACGCCATTGTGTTTTGAACACAGTACATTTGCCGCGAGAGTCCATAATCTCAGTCAATCGGAAACTCTAATTTCAAAGAAGGAACTGTAAATGCCATTTATGAAGTTTCGAGATTTTATGAGAGTGTACTGAAAAATGTCAGGAAGATTCTGGGTGGGTTTGGGAAACTATTATTAAGTCCTAAGGACAACTTAAAAGTTTTGTGCCTTCTTTCTCTCTTTGCTCTCATTATATACTCATGGAAAAAAGTAAGTGTGCAGCACTCAACAGGGCACTATGCGTGTGTTCTTGGGTAAACTCAAATGCAAGTTGGCACACATTTCTGTGTGAGTGTTGTTCACTTAACCGTGCAATTACAATTGGATCGCACTATTCATGGGGAGATAATCACGATGCAAGATAAATCACGTGAAAAGTGCCGTAGGGGAGAATTTATCACAGATAAAAGGAAGGTAAGTGTGTAGCTCTAATCACAAGCATGTGAAAACGTAATCGTTGAAATAGAGAGTACCAAGAGTCCAACAGAAACATCTTTTTTGACAATGCCAAGATTGAACCAACCACAGCGAGCAATAGCTATAGGGATGTTAGCTGCTGGAGCGACTATATTAGCTGTATCACTACATTTCAATGTTCACAGGAACACTATATCACGCATTCAAGCTCGTTTCCACCAAACTGGATCCACTGCTGATCGCCATAGAAGTGGCCGACCACGAGTTACCACCCCTGCACAAGACCGTTACATACGCCTTATGCACTTGCGTAACAGGTTTATTCAGGCAACATGGACTGCCAGGAACAATCCAGGTTTAAGTCCTGTTTCCCCGGACCTTTCTCCCATCGAGCACCTGTGGGACGAACTGGAGCGTAGGCTGCGAAGAAGACACAATCCTCCTGAAAACCACCACCAGTTAGCACAAGCGTTGCAAGAAGAATGGAATAACATCCCCCAACAACAGATCCGACGTGTCATTGGCTCGATGAGAAGGCGCTGTCAAGCAGTGATAACAGCTCAAGGTGGACATACACGGTACTGAAATCTTACTTACTTACTTACTTAGTCGTTCCCCTTCTACCGTGAGGTGTAGAGGTTTGGAAGAGAGAGCGCCAGACTATTCTATCGGCTGTCTTCCCCCTGGCCTGGTTCCATTCTAGTCCTCGGTCCTTCAAAGATTGTCTAATGTTGTCCTCCCAGCGGACTCTGGGTCGTCCTCGGGGTCTGGATCCTTGGCTCTTTGTTTCCCATGCTTGTCGTGGTAGCCGATCGTCACCCATTCTGCAGACATGGCCAAACCATCTTAGTTGGGACTGTTCTACTTGGGTCTGTAGGGGGTGGCATTTTAGGCCTTGACGTATCGTCTGGTTGCATACCATGTCTCTTCTTGTTACTTCAACCACCTTCCTCAGATACCTCATTTCTGAGGTTTGGATCTGGCTTTTATGGGTTGTAGTCATTGCCCATGACTCGCATCCATATGTCAAGACTGGGACATAGGTGGAGCGGTATACAGCCATGTTTAGAATCAGTCCGGTTTTCTCTCTTGTGTTACTCGTAATCGTGGTTTAAAGCAAACAGGTGATTGGCCTGTTGTGCCTTTGCATGGTGGAGGGGCTGCCTCCTTACGGCCTCCATGCAGGCCGCCCTCCTCCTTTTTCATCCGGGCTTGGGACCGGCATGGTACTGAAATCAAGATTTCATTTTTTCGTGGGGATGCCACACTGACTTTAGTATTTATCTTTCTTTCATGACACATTCACTAAAATCAAAGTGATCACTTGGTCTTTTATTCAATATTCAAACACATTGTGTGCCAACTTTTATTTCATTTCGTCCATGAAATCACGCACAGTGCCCTATAAAGTGTTGCACACTTACTTTGTTCCATGAGTATACTAGTAATGGTTATACTGAATAAACCGTTACAGAAGAGAAATGCAGACGGCGCAAGTGTGAGCTCGCAATATCAGCTTTTACAACTGATAGAGGAACTATCCGAAAACAACCTTTGACTTGACGATTGTTTACGTAGACAACTTGACAGACCCTTCGTCCAGGGACATAAAAGATACACACACTGAACTGAGTCGAGTTATAAAGTAAATTTGTGATACAATATTTATCCATCCCCAAGACAGATTTTCACTCAGTGACCACTTAATCGCCCCCAAACTGGTTGCTGTGGATTCATTTAAAGTAGATTTGAGTAATTTTCTCAACGAATAGCTAAACACGGCAGTCAAATATACTACTGGACAAAAGTTAAGGGCCACCAAGAAAAACTCCACTATGGACCAAATAAATGCAACCAGTTGTAAACAATTTATTACAACATAAAGTTGATTCATCCGTGGAAAAGATCAATCAAGTTTTTTTTAAATAATGTGTGACTTACTAACAAAATGAAATTCAACTCACTTTTTCACCTTTTGAACTAGTGGGGCGTGTTGCAAAAACCACGAATTTTTGCAACAACAATGGCAATTTTCACGTGCGGGTTTAAGTGACCCAGTTTTTGGACATTTAAAAAAAATTAACCTAGTGCACACAGAAATGTATACACATTTCTCTGAGCTCAGTTTTAATGACATTTTCAATTGTCTTTACAGTTTGCCAATCAATTATATAAACCTTGTCTAAACTGAATGGTGGCCCTTAACTTTTGTCCAGTAATCTTACTCCCTATCCCCCGGACTGGACTGGACATAAATCTAGCAACATGGGAGGATGAAGTTGCCGATCTCACCAAGTGGCGATGCTATCTACTGCACCACCTCAGATTGGGAGAAAAGAAGCTCACACAACAAACAGAAGAGAGGAGAAAACGTCAAAAGGAACATCAGGAAAATAAGCAGCTGAGGGCTGTCACCTCAGGGACGCATTCTCATAGTCAGTTATGACTGAAGGGGCTATTATAATTATCCCCCGGAGATATAAAGAAAAGAAAACCTTAAGACCTGGAGATACAGTTAGGCATATTATATGGCTACGCAAATCTCACGAGTGATGTAATGCCAACATTAGCATTGTGGAGTTTGCCAGAGTATAAGAGTGTTAAAGAAATTCTCAGCACAACAAGCAAACTCCTTTAAATAATTACAACCACACCCATGGCCACATCTGGATCGGAAAGGTGTTTCACTACACCGCAGTGTGTGAATACCTACTTAAGGAACGCGATAACCGAAGAATGGCTTAACGGTCTGTCGATACTATCGATAGAGCTCGAACTAATAAAATCCGTAGCAGACTTTAAAACCAAAGTTATTGAACGTTTTGCAAACCTGAAAAAAACAGACGGGTAATTTTAAGAACCATGACGCTGTCGATTCTGGATTTTTAAAAAAAAAACCGTTGTAAGGTTAATTCGAGTAATTATACAGTAGTTATTAATTACAATTTTTCAATCGGTCAAGGTATAAACAATTAAATATTGTTTGTATTCTTTGCAAAATCTTGACCATTAATAACCTGTACTTTTTTCTGTGCATGATATTGTCAACTTAAACCCTTGTAGTGTTGTACGTTATCGTATGGGGTAGGAATACGTTTAACTATAAAATTATTTTTAGATATACCCACTAGCCGAAAAGCATTATGGTCGCCACTGTTTGACATAACTTTATGCTGCTTCTTCATAATGTGCCATGACTGGTGGCGTAGGAGATCATGTCGCTCGACAAATTCCTGTCTCCTATAGTATTTATCACTTCTGTTATTGACTTCTTTCCATGCCATCATGTCAAACTGTTCAGTATCTATTCTCTTTGCCTTCCTCTGTATTCTTTTCCGTATTCTTTTCCTTCAATCTTTCCTGTTGTCACGCTGTATTCCAGCTTTCTTCGTCTGATAGTACGCCTGAAGGAAGTGGATTGCTTCTTTCTGTCACATAATTGGGTTCGCTCTCTTTTCCTCTCCGGCAGTATTGTTATTTTAGAGTCATTGTTTGCACTTCTTTTCCGTAATAATTCGTCTTGTCTGTTTTCGTGACCATCCCTGCTGAGAGAGTAGACAGGTGATGCAATATTGACCGACAGTCATGTTGGTAAAATTCTCGTGTACCAAACATTGGGCGCGACGGATTAACACGACGTACGCCCAGCAAGTTTATTTAGCGCTGATATGGCTATTGTGATTCACTAATTACTGTCGTGAAGAGTCACAGCCCAGATGGTTAAACGAGGGTCGACGTTTGTTCAAGGACGGGGAGATAAATTATCCGTCTGCGGACATATTACAGACATGCACCTGAAAGTCGGAGCGTTGTAATATCTTCTGGACAGAAGTGTTACGAAGACATTATTTGTGATGATGTAGGGAGTTGTAGTGCAACCATTACCGCGAATTGACGGATTTACCAATTCCATATTTGGAAAGTGACCTTTGAAATAACACGCTGAATTTTTATATGAGGAATTTTCTTGAATAGATCCCATCAAACCACACATGATTGTAACTATTGGCCGGATTTGAGATGTAAACATAACAACATTTCTGATTGGAGCCTGGTCTAATAATAAACAACAACGTGCGTGGGACGAAAGTTGCAATATAACCTGACACTTCAGTCGGTTGAAAAAACTGTGAAATTCATCACCTCAAGAGATTAGCCAGATAGCCAGAGTACAGAATAAGATCAAAATTCCATTTTCGGACCGGACCTGGTTTGAGCATCTCGAGGACGTATTTCCCAGGAAAACTCTACCTTTATTAACACGGAAAACCGGAATCCTAGGAATCTGAACACGAAGTCAAAGTGGGAACTTATTGCAAATAACACTCCAGACCGCATGTAAGAGGCATCTTAAACAAGTAGCCATAACTGTTTCTCTGAGCCAGGAGTTTGTTATCCCAAAGACAATTTTGGGGTGCGTTGTACATTTATAATTCTATATTTTACATTATTAACACGTGAAATGATATGTATATATTAACATTTGAATTTTAATATGTGAAAACTGCTAGTGGATGTCCAAGTTATACGAGGCAGGCAACGTCAGCATATAGAATGATGATTTTATGAACCACCACTGCGAGGGCTGTTGACTGCTCTATGCAAGTTTCTTATACAGAACCAAAAGCAGAGGTATTCCCAAGTTCCATATGGAGCAGGGAGTGAAGGATAAGAGAAATTATGTACATACTTATTATATTGTAAACCTTTTCAACCAATGTAGAGGTAAATGTAAACCAATCAGTCTACATGTAAGAAATGTTTTCCGCTCACTGGGATTAAAATTAATTCTCAGACAGGGTAAAGTGATGAGGTAGATGGGATGGTGGAATGAAAAAAAGGGGGGGGGGGGGGGAACATGAGTGTGTGTCAAGAAAGCTCAATACTCAAGAGGGTATTTGTTCTCTTCTTTTGTGACACTATTCGGTGGTACCAATTGAGAGTACTATCTCTGAAAAAGGTGAGTGTATAAGTGGCCTGAAGTCGACACTTGACACCATCATCAGACGGGTCTTAGAGACGCTGGACCAGCTTTGTGATTACTCCCTGATACTTCTTGGAACGTGTCACAACTTTCAGACTTGACCATTGACGAGAAGGAACCAGTCATCTATCTGCAAAGAATCAAACATCAGCGGGAGCAGAAACCATCAAACTAAGTACAAAAGCTGCCAAGTGAACTGTATATTTTTCGAAAACCATAACATCACCCTGTGATAAGTACTTTTAAAAAAGAATTATTCATTGTTAAACTGTTAAACATAATTGATGATTAAATTTGTTATTTGTTTATGTACACATTTAACGTTGATTTAATCATTTTGAATGTACTGCGCCGGTATGTCTCAGTCCATTTCTTAAATACACTTAACCAGAGCTATACAATAACAATTAAGATTTCGCTGAATTAGACGGCAGATACTACAGTTAGTTAACATTGCTGGGACTCATTCAGCATTGTTCTTGCTTTCTGGATATCTTATGAACACGCCTTCGAGGTAGAAGCACCATTATCCTTCTATCTACAACTCTGCCAAGAGTAATCTTGTGCGAAGGTAGACACCTTTGAAGACCCACATTAGATACTCTTGGTTTGGGCCACTGTTGGAGAGCAGAGGGGAGGCAAACCGTGACATTTTCTAACATGAGGACTATGCTTCTTTTGCGCATTGGCCTCTTTCAGGACATCCTCATTTATTACTATTTCTAGTTGTCCGTGGTATTTTTAACATTCTTATGTAAAATCCCCTGTCTGCGGCAGCTAGTGCTTTACCTACGTGTTTATTAATTGCCCATGATCCACTTCCGTTTGTCAGGATTGGTTCTGTTTGACACCGAATAAATCTCTTTCTGACTTCTGTTGACGACGAGTTGTTGTATAAAATACGTTTCCCTTAATAGTGATGTTTTATCCTGTGCTATTCTGCTCTTCACTTCTAATATGCCTCTTCCGCCCGATATTAATTACGTGGTTAGAATTTTGAATTTAACTTGTTTTTAAAAATGGTTCCATTTACTTTATGCTGCATGACTCAAACATGAAAGGTCACTGTATCATTAACAGTCTCTTTTGTTATTATACTTTTCCCATTTGGAATTAGTACTCTCTTGTGCTAATCTTCTTGGACTTCTCATTCCGGCTGCATCATTATCACACTTCAGCTCTTCATTGAATGTAGCCTTTCAACAAATGTACGTTAAACGTTTATAGTATGTGCAACAGATTGTGTACACTACAATGAGACAGTAGTACAAAAGACCAACCAGGAACAATGAACAGGAGTCGGCAGTACGGCTCGCGGTTGTTTACACAATGGCATTAATACAACCGTATTATTTTGCTTAGTAACAGAGCATTAAGGAAGGAAGGAGACGGATCGGCGAGAAGACATTAGAATGAGTATTTTGCTAAGTCGTTTCTCATGGAACAGGCAAGTTAATATTGGATTAATGGAGACTGATAGTCTGAACGAAGATAAATATGAAAGAAGACATTACACAGAGATTAGAAACACTGGACAGACATCAGAAGACGAAAGGAGACAGATTGTCTGGGCTAAGCCAAATATGAAAGCGAACATAGCAAAATATTAAAGAAACCTTCACAGAGTAATGGGGACTGGTTGTCTGAACTAAAGTAAAGACGAATAGAACAAAAGATTAGAAAACCTTCACAAGACATCAGAAGAGAACACTGGGATCGCTAACGGCCATTGAGTCAACATATAACCCTGGAAGACTCGTATTTCGGTATTGCCAGAAGAGCAGTCCGCCAGCCCTGATTGGTTCGACCACTTATACTACCTCGTCAAGTGGGAAGAATTTGACACAGTGTGAGTTCTTGACAAGGAAAAGAATGGGAGAAGACCGGCTACCACGACAAGCATGGGAAACAAAGAGCCAAGGATCCAGACACTCAGGACGACCCAGAATCCGCTGGGAGCACAACATTAGACAATCTTTGAAGGACCGGGGACTAGAATGGAACCAGGCCAGGAGGAAGACAGCCGATAGGATAGTCTGGCGCTCTCTCTTCCAAACCTCTACACCTCACGGTAGAAGGGGAACGACTAAGTAAGTAAGTAAGTAAGTAAGTGAGTTCTGGAGTGCCAAGAATAGTATTATTGTTCAGTTAATTCTTTATACGGAACCAAGTGGTAAAGACCCGAACAGGAAGATTTAAGATAACTTCGCCTGTCGTCTTATTACCCTGGCTGGCGTTGTGGGAAGAGCTAAAGAGTAGGGCCAGTTAGATATACGCTGTGACACGTATCGCGCTACTGCAGACCTCCATAGTCACTACAGCGCTGTCTACTGCAACATAGATTGCACGTCGCGTAGACAAGAGGACATACAGATATCAACGGCATCAACCGACAGAAGTAAACGGGGGTGAGGACAGAAAGTGCCAGGGGGTAAACGGGACGTTCTTACAAACAACCACCCACGAAAATTATTGATCAGAAGTTACTTAGTAACGGACGATTTTACACAGTAACCTGCCACGCCAACATATATATATATATACAGTGCCACACGGGCAAAACGCCATCACACCAAGCGGATCTCTGACTACCAGACGAAGATTCTGTAGCCTAGCATTGCGTTCAATACAACCTTTGAACACACCAACCCAGCCGCGCGTTGCATTGTCAAACCATGCATTGTGAAGAACAAACGATCCGGCCATCGACACCTGAAGGAAATTAAGTAGGCCGTACATTGTTGTTGAATACAGACAAAGACATGCATATTGTGTACAAACGCCCAGAGCTTTATTGACATTCAGAAAGAGGCCAAGAAACAATATCTCTTTTTTATCCAGGCTGTAGATAACTAATTTAATAGTTTAGTATTATACTTCATTCACCATCATCATCACATAGTATAGAATTAAGATTAGTTTGTGTATTTTATTTATTAACTACCACCTTCTTTTCCAGGTATAGTTATATTTAGTTGTCATTTTATTTGTATTATTTTATTAGGTTGTTGTGCTACGTATAAGTAATTCAATAAATGTTGTAATAGTGTTTGCGTTACCAACACACTTTACTTACATCCTTAGATAAGGAAAGAAAGTGTGCGAGAGACATACAGTTCTTTCTTTCTTACCCTTCTGTCCACTCAAGAGGATAGAGGGGTTGGAACTCGCGAGCTATAGGAGAGGATAGATAGATTGGTAGGAGTGATAGTGTCACGGGATTCAGAATCACTGAGTTTATCTGCTGGGAACTTATCCCAAATTCTCAAATTCGCCTTCCTCTGCTTCTACTGTCTATCTTTACCCGGTTGCAAGGCAAATCTGAGCCAGTGATAACGCCTGCGCAAGCAAGATAACTCTCCCTGGTTAATCCTCGGGTTAACCTTGTGACAGTGCCAAGCTTTTCTGCATCATCATCATTACCACCATCATCGCCATCAACATAATCAACGTCATCATTATTATTGCCACCATCATAATGAGCATCATAATCGTCATCATGAGTATCATCATCATCAGTATCATCATCATCATCACAAGCATCACCAGCAGCCGCCTTCACCACATCAAAAGTCGGCTGCAATTGATCTCCAAAGACGTCTGTTCTCTGGGCTAGATGGTACACTCTCCTAGACTTTGTCTTGTCCATCTCTTGGTGATATCTTCCCACTTATAGCGCTGTCTTCCTCTCGCACGTTTGACTTCAACTCTTCGTTTCATTATGGTCTTCAGTTAAGTGTTATGTCCTTTTATGCGATCAGCATAATTTAGCTGTCTAACTTGTGTGCCCTTCATTAGATCACTTTTCATTTATATGTGTTCTAGGACCACTTTTTTGTTTTCTTCTCTTTTATATGTGATGAGCCCCATTCTTATTACATGTACCGTATTCATATTTCATGTGTCTCAATCATTTCTTCCAAGTGTTGTTCATTGTTCATGTTCTGTTTCTGCTTACGGTGTTTCAAAATTGTTCTCTCATCATTTGCAGTCCCACCACAAACATCCGTGGCTTTTATTATACCACCTGCTCCAGTAGTCTATCAAAACCAAGCAAAAAGACGCCGGATAATCAGCCTGTGATCCTGGTAAAACAATCACATGAACCGATATAACGTCTGCTGGTAGTGTAGGACTGGAAGGGTATGGGGAATAAAAAATCGAAGAAAGGTGGTTCGTCTTACGAGGACAAAGGACAATGAAAATAGCCAACGTTGCGGCCACAAGGCCTTCATCAGAGAAAGGAAAGAAAATGAGGGCTAAATAGGACACATAAGAATCTAAATAAATATAAAAACTGGGTACTTCCTTAAAGGCGGCTAAGACCTGGTACGCCTGCCGAAGGGAGAGCGCGCCACAAAAAATACTGCAGCTATTTTCTTGAACTACCTGTATGGTATGGCGCTACATTCGTGGTTCTAGCTTCTTGATTTTTATCAAGGTGAATGTGGCATTTTCTCACTTTTCTATTACAATAAATACATAACACTAATAATACAAATAATAATAAAACTAATAATAAATGTCAGAATAAAATATGTAAGGTAATATCATTAGAGATACTGCCGTAAGGGAGAGAAATGTTAGAGGTCACTATACTGGGCCAAGCTTTTTCAGGTAACGTAGCCGGTTCACTTCCTCTCTGCTTTTTCCTGTCCTAACTCAGGCGCAGTCAAGTACCCATTTACAGCTGTGTAGACACGAGCGTGACACCACGGGTTCTGACCCAGTAACTTTGCAGTGAAAGGCATGCAATTTTACCTCTCTGCCGATTGGACGCTCCAATTTCATAATAAAATATTTTAATATTAGAAAAAAAACATTGATTAAAAAAATGACAAGAATACCTCCAGGAAGATGGACTCGTAGAGGAAAGAGACGGACAAGAAAACTGGACAAAGAAAATCCTACGTAGTGGTACTGAACTTTCACAACTTTTTAGGACATAGACATATCTTTCACAAACAAACAGACTAACTAAGTTACTAACTAACTAACTAACTAACTAACTAACTAACTAACTAACTAACTAACTAACTAACTAACTAACTAACTAACTAACTAACTAATTAACTAACTAACTAACTAACTAACTAACCAACCAACTAACTAACTAACTATCTATCTAACTAACTAACAAACTAACTAACGATGTAACAAACAAACTAACTAACGATGTAACAAACAAACTAACCAACCAACCAACTAACTAACTAATGAACTATGTAACTAATGAATGAATGAGCAAACAAACGCAAAAAACCCAGCAGTAGCATGAAACTAGTTATGAAGTTTTTTTTTTTTGTGGTGATGATAAGTGAGATTCTACACCAAAAAAACATCATCATCATTGTTTCCACCTCGATAGTCATCCACAACAACAGCACTATGACAACAGACACCACAACTCATTTTCTACACCAAAACTCATTTTCTACACCACAACTTATTTTCCACACCACAGAGATCGGCTTTTAATATATTGTTATGATAATAAGATAAAGAAATTCAATAAAAGGTTTTATAAATTTATTTCAAACTTTCCTAATAATAAGTTATTGATTGCAGCTTAGAAAGGTTTTTCATTTACAGCCAGAAATGTCAATATCGCTCAACATAAATATCTTCAGTACTGACTCCTGAACCAAAGAAACAAACCCCACTCAATTAAGCCACGTTAATGATGACGTCATTAAGCGAAAAATAATGACGTCAATAGACAAACATTACAGCCCCCAAACAGAACACAATATCGATACATTTTCACATGCAATGTTCAAAATAGCAAACATAATCGAGACCATTTCAATACGGATCAAACCTGGTTATCGCGTTTGAGTGAGTACCAAATGCGCATTTAATGTCGATCCCGCCTTCAGATGAGCTTACATCTCGGTAGGGATCATTTCTAGGAACTCACGTCCGCTCCCATTTCTGAGCCGGTCGTTAAAGGTTTGCCATTTTCGATATGGGGTCGTTCCCGTTTTCCGGTCGCCTTTGTGGGTTCAGTTTATACACGGCATACGGACAAAAGACTGTGGGACATATTAATGTATCCATCAGGTGAGACGGCGCGCTCCGTAAAAATTACATTCATCCCAGTCTGGGAGAAAGTACTTCGAAAACTTGTCACCTTTTAATTCTCGTGTTTTTGTTCTGGTTTTCAAAGGAGCTTTTGATGATTTTAACAATATGATTGAGATTTCTCAGCAGAGTCTCACTCTGAGCAACGATAGCGTTTGACCTGAGAAGTTCTAGCATCAATCATTTTATTCCATAGAGTAGCTGAAGCCAGATCTTTTGTTGAAGTAGGCGACGACACAGCCGATACATCACGGCTCATGTCAGGGCAGCGGAAGTACTTTGCCTGTTGTGTCAAAATTGCTTTCCCTAATCTCAGACTTTGACGCATTAACTCTAAGAGCTGGGCGTTTCACGCAATTTCTTCGACTAAACCTGGAAGTAAGGTAGTATGTTAGTTGGAAGTGGTTTTGATAATTTATTCTTGATAATAAAACGAGAACACAGTAACTAAACATCAAGAGTTAACGTTGCCATGAAAACGTCAAGAAAGCAAAGAGCATGGTTCGGCACACGATCGATCGCGTCAGACCTGTAGATCAAACGGATGTTTTGATAGATCTCTTCAAGAGGAGGGTTAAACAAAAATAAAGGCCTTTTCAGCCTGGGAAATTGTAGACTAACCCTCTCGCGCTGTTATTTAAAAGCTCAGTATCCCCGGATAAAAGGTACTTTTTCGGCGATCCCAGAGACAACCCACTGGCTAGGGTACTCTAATTCACTGTACTGGTGAATGGCTTATGATAAAAACGTAATCATGTCTTTGAAGAGAAGTTAACATTTGGTAAAATATCATTTATTTTCAGTTTCCAACCGTTCTTTCACTTGTGTTGCAGGAAGCACAGCGTCCGGCAAAGATTACGACTACACGTGTTGCAGGAAGAAAAGTGTCCGGCAGATATCAAAACTACACGTGTTGCAGGAAGCACAGCGTCCGGCATTGATCAAGACTACACGTGTTACAGGAAGCACAGCGTCCGGCAGAGATCAATACACATGTTGCAGGAAGCCCAGCGTCCGGTAGAGATCAAAACTACATGTGTTGCAGGAAGCACAGCGTCTGGTAGGGATCTAATTAAAATCAAGGCAAAACGGAGTTATAAACATCCAAAGACAAACACCATAGAAAGGTAGAGAGAGAAAGAGAGAGAGAGAGAGAGACATACAGAAAGAGACAGACAGAGACAGAGAGAGAGAGAGAGACAGAAAGAGACAGACAGTGAGAGACCGACAGAAAGAGAGACAGACAGACAGAAAGAAAGAGACAGACAGAAAGAGACAGACAGAAGAGAGAGACAGACAGACAGAAAGAGAGAGAAACCGAAAGAGAGAGACAGACAGAGAGAGGGCTAGACAGAAAGAGAGAGACAGACAGAAAGACAGAGACAGACAGAAAGAGAGAGACAGATAGAAAGAAAGAAAGAGACAGACAGAAGGAGAGACAGACAGATAGAAAGAGAGAGAGAGAGATATAGGCAGAGATAGATAGACAGAGGGACAGACAGAAAGGCAGATAGAAAGAGACAGAACGAACGAACGAACGAACGAACGAACTTTATTTTCAAAGGGTTGAGAATTGGGCACGCAGGCCCGTCTGACATTCTGCCCTTCCTTTCTCCCGTCTTTTATACTGATTTCATTTATTCTCACATACAATTTACCCATCAATTCAAGGAATTCAACGTTGTACAGGTAAAATAATAGCATACTCACATTCACAGTATCTAATTATAAACATGAAATAAAATATGTTGAAAAGTACAAACTAAGTATTACCATGAAACAAAATATGTTGAAAAGCACTAACATCATCATTAAACCTACACTCGATATTATACCATTTGTTCGGAAAAATAATCATATTAGGGGGGCAGATAATCAGAACTCATAAAGTATTCGAAAAGTTTACGATTGTATGAATAGGGACTGAGGTTGTTATGTTTTAGATAATGTGGAAGATAGTTCCAAAGATGAGCAGCAGAGTAAGCTAAGCTTTTCTTGAATAAGTCAAGCCTAGGCTTGGGCACTTGTATTTTGTTAAGGCGTTGACTGCGTCTTTCACTGTATTTGAACATTGGCCACAGATATGTTGGAGCATTCTGTGACAGGATTTTGTGAACAAATTTAGCTTTGTTGAACAGAAAGCGCTTTCTTAGAGGCAGTATTTTGAGATATTTATATAGATCTACACACTGTGTTTGGCAGTTGTCAGAAACTAGACGCACTGCACGCTTTTGTAGTGAATGGAGTCTTTTTGTGTTGGACATAGAACAACCATCCCAGATTGTGGAGCAATAGTCAAGGTTTGTTTGTATGTGAGATACATAGAACAATTTTCGTGCATCTTCATCTAGGAAATGTTTGATTTTAGCTAACTGGTAAACTTTCTGTGCCGTTTGCTTAGTCAGTGCATGAACATGTGAGTTCCAGTTTAGATGCTGGTCAACGACTATTCCTAGAGTTTTATGTTCATTAACGTTTTCAATTGGTGAGGTACCAATATAGATCTGAAGTGTTGTTTTCTCAGAATTTTGTAATTTTTGTCTAGTTGATATTAACATGCACTTTGTTTTAATTATATTAATTAGCATGCGATTTCCGATGCTCCACTTAATCAGATTGTCTGTATCTTTTTGTAACGATAGTTCGAGTGTGTTGCAACTTGTATCACTCGTGTAGATAGTACAGTCATCAGCAAATAGGTCACAGGATGCGTGTTCGACGTGTAATGGAAGGTCATTAATGTATATGGCAAAAAGTAGAGGCCCAAGAATAGAGCCCTGAGGAACGCCGGTATTTATTATGGTTGGGTATGAGCAAGAGTTATTGTAAGAAACTACATGTTTTCTGTCTGACAGGAATGATTTAATTATCGTCACTAGTTGAAGGTTTACTTTTGATGTTTCTAGTTTTCTAATTAAAATAGCGTGATCTATCATATCAAATGCTTTTTTAAAGTCTACAAAAACTGCCCCACATATGTTATCGTTATTAATATTTAAGTGCCAGTTGTCAATCATCTTAGTTAGAGCTGTGTGACATGAATGTTTAGGTCTAAACCCCGACTGACTATCAATTAGCAAGCCGTTGTTAACTAGGTGTTGTAGTGTTATTTTATGTATGTGTTTTTCTAGTGGTTTGGATAGCGATGATATTAAGGAGATTGGCCTATAGTTACCAAGGTTATTATTGTCGGAAGAGCCAGGTTTTAAGAGAGGATATACCTTAGCGACTTTAAAGTGCCACGGAAAGTAGCTCCGTGCGATACATTGATTGTATATGTATGTAAGCGAATCACTAATAGCTGGAGCCGCATAACGCAGTATTCGATTACTGACTCCGTCAAGTCCTGATGAGTTATTATCTTTAAGTCCTAGAAGATAGTTATACACTTCATTAACTGTCATAAACGGAATGTTGGATGGGATTGTGTTGGTACATTTGTTCTCACAAAATACTGACAGCCTGCCTAAGTCACAAGGTGAATTTGGTATTGTAGATTTAAGACTGTTTATTTCTGCCTGAAGGTAATTGCTGAAGTCTGTGGGAGTAAATGAAGTATTAGGGGTTGACGAGACTGACAGATTTCGCTTGTTCGCTAAGGTATTGATTGCTTTCCATATATCTTTACTGTTTGTTTTGTTCTGAACCAAATTTTTAAAGTAATTCTTTTTTTCTCTACGAATTAAATATTGCACGTTGTTCCTCTGTTCTCTGTATATGTTAAAGTCCTTGTTTTTGTGAGCTTGATCTCTCTGCCTCATGGCGTCTAGCACTGCTTGTGTGATCCAAGGAGATTTGACCTGTCGTTTCACACGAACTTCTTTAGTTGGTGCGTGGTTATCAAACACACAAAGAAAGATACGTGTCCAATGGGCAATGGCGTCGTCGGGATCAGAAAGCTGGCAAACACTGGCAAGAGGTGCAGTTCGCAAATCATGTAAAAATAGTTCACGGTTGAAATGTTTAAAACTTCTAAATTTAATACTGATATGTTTATTTCTTGGAGCTTTATATTTATTCTTTGACCACGTGCAACATATAGGGTAGTGGTCACTCATCGCGACAGTAGGAACAGAGCATTCTATAATATTGTCTGCACAGGTGACGTAGATGTGGTCAATTATTGTGGATGATGCATTTGTTACCCTGGTAGGCTGGTTGACTATTTGTTTTAGGTTGTAAGATAGGATGATGTTTTCCCATGTTTGGTTTATGTTGCGCATGTCGATGTTGAAATCGCCTAGAAGAATAATTTCTTTGGCAGTGGTAAATACTTTATCCATCATAGTGGTGAAATCTTCATACCAGATGGCTCCTGCACTGGGATTTCTATAAAGATACCCGACTAGAAATTGTCCCTGAGTCGGTAGTTTTATTTCTAACCATATGCACTCGGTCTCTGCTGTCTCTAAATCGCTTCTGCGGCGATAACTAATAGAAGTGGAAATATATACTACAATACCTGTTTCTAGCTTTCTACTTGAGTCTCGCCGAACTGTTTTAAAACTATTTAGGGCAATTTCACCATCTGATATTTTGTCGTTTAAGCGACTTTCGGAAAGTCCAAAAACATGAAAATTTTTATTTAGAATTTGTGTAAGCTCAGGAAGTTTGCCTAATAAATGGTAAATGTTCAGGTGGCCCAGCCGTAGACCATCCTTAATTAGCCATTGTGTCTGATAGGTATGCATTTTATTTTGGCGAGTGGTTTAAAAAGGAAAATAACAAAAGCAATTTTAAATACGAACCCACGAAAATTTAAACTAATTAACGTCACCAAGTAAGTGAAAATGCAAATGTTAGTACTTAACGTACGAACACTTGGTACAAGTATTGCTAAAAAATCACAAGTAACTGAAATTGTCAGTAGTATATTAAAATAGTCACACAACAGTAGGCACGCACGTTTTCACACCACAACACTAAAATTCTAACAAAGTAATTAAGCAATACTGAGAGGATACGAATTAAAAAAAAGTAAAATGAAAAAATCTTGCAAATTATGAAAAGAACTGTCGAAGGCCTGTAGCCAATGAAATTAAAGTGTTTTGAGAAAGTAACAAAGTACTTATTACTTTATGCGTCACAGTAATCAATTAATTTTTCAGGGGAGAGACGGCTTTGGTCGCAGGGATTAAGTCAATGAAAAAAAAAATGAGTGGATTAATCATCGATAATGGATGTCTCTGTCAGGTACATAGTAAGGCCCGCGTTGCACAGACATCATTAGTGCTTGGCTGAGTGATGCTGGACTGAATTGCATCAGGTAGCCAAGTTCTGGGTTCCACTGAGCACGATCAGAAAGGCTACGGGAGGAAGCTTGATGACTGTAGATTTCGTCTGCAGTGGTTACAACACTTGTAGGAGATTTTTGGGTCTGTGACATTGTGGCACTGCTTCTTGAACAGAGAGAGAGAGAGAGAGAGACAGACAGCGAGAGGGACAGACAGAAAGAGGGAAAGAAAGACAGAAAGACAGACAGAAGGAGAGAGCGAAATGATCAAGAATTAAAAGAAAGTAATTTAAGATACAATACTTATGGAACAGCCCAATGTAGTTCAAAGGCGTCTCTTAAGAGACAACGAAACAAAAGGGTTACTGATCCTCAAGCATCGTCCTGCAAGGCTGTTAATAGGAGGTTTTGCTTGGTGCGGGTAACCTCATCATACAGAAGACATTGTTACAGATACCACTGCTGCAAGAGTCCACGAATGCCTGGAGCAGGCTTCCTGCGAGGGATTAGCGGCTGTAATGGCTCCCTGCTCCTCGAAGAGCGCTACAAAATAATGCTGATGAATTATATAGAACAATCACAACGGGGGATATGACATTCGTGACAGTAATTTATATGTAACACAACTGTGATTTTCACAGATATGACTACTACTGCCACATGAAGAATCTGGGGGGAGATTAATACGTGGTTGTGCGTTGAGCTAGCGAGCTCATCATCATGCAAGGGTGAGCGTCGAGTGGCAGAGTATTTAGAGTGCTTGCTTCTCTAGACAAACGTACCGAGCTCGAAATCTAGTAGCGTCCTCTACAGTCTATCCAACTGTAAATGGATCTAGAACTCTGTTCTTGAATTAGGGAAATAAAGGTAGCGAGAAAGGGGCCCGACACCCTACCTGAAAAAGCTCATACCTAGTATAGGTGAAGTCTCTTACACTTTACTCCCCTGTGGTAGTACCTATTATGTAGTACCTATTATGTGATTACATATAACATTACCTTTTTCCTGCAAGGGGACGAGTTGTAGCTGTCGCTCATGCTTAGTCAGTGTTGCTGTCATTTTCGACGGAGTCATCTGTCAAGTTATTTGCTTATGTTTGTATCATAAGAATAATTGTGTCTTTACCTGCGATGTCAGGTTGATTAGGGGTTGTCTTCCCTTGTTTATTCATTCATTGTGTTTGACCTTTAGGGTCAGAGGTTGACAGTTCGGCGTAGGCCTATGGGAAGGTTTTTTAAGCGGGAGTGAGATATACTTCCGGGAAGCCGGGAGGTCCTGTTTTTCTGAAGGGACCAAGAGTCCATTGTTTTTCGGGGAGAATCTTCGAAGTAACTGCTATGGCAGTTTTCCCCAGTGAATCTCTGTGCGTCGGGATGACGACAGAATTCCTTGTGTAGTTCTGAGGATTCATTTACCAGGTAATACCGACCTTTATGCATTATTACGCTTTTCGGTGGCAGAACATGTAAAGGATTACCTAGGGTGAACAGCAGCTCACTGATCCGCCATTTCAGAACTTATATATTTGTGCTCGAGGTAGCCATCCAAGACTGTTAGTCTTATATTGTCCAGAAATCCAGTGACGAAGATATATTGTGGGAGCCGCAGATTGGCGGAACTTCTATCTACAATAAGTATTACTGCAGGGTTGATGATAACCTATTTAACAGAAGTACACGGCCGACGTCAGAACGAGGCCTGTGCTTTCGGCTATTATACTACAGCCTGATATGTGCAATTGGCGGGGAGTGCCAAGTTGCACCTGTGTGTCAAAGTAACTAAGGCATCTGACGCGTTTAGTCAGAGACGCCAAGGGCGACGCTACGAACTGTCATTATTGAAGAACTTTGCTATTGACCATGCACGTCTATTCTGATGTTTACCTTTTTGAATGCCAAATGTATACCTATCGATGTCAGGTCAGCATGACCTTGTTACACTGACTGTTCCTGTTGATATTATGTGTGTTCCCGTCAATAAATGTCTTGAAACATGCCTGCAGTGTCAAAGCATCCTTGATTACTGCATGTGAGAGTATGGGTTGCAGGATCTACATCTATACGAGCCTAAACACATTCGCGTCTTCATTCGCACCCACACTCAATTCATCATACGCTCGCACTACACATCTAACAACATGTATACTGTCTTGGGCCAGTGATCACATCAACAAGAAAAAAAGACAGTTACATTTCTGGTGGACCAGTTACGTGGGCTCTTATGATACATTTCTTGTCGCCAATGTGGCCTAGAAACTTACATTTCTGATGGACCAGATCTGTGGGTTTAAAAAGAACAGAGCGAGCATTTGACATTATTGTTGACATTTATGGATCCAGAAATTTACATTCCTGGTTGGCTGTTACATGTATGATGTCTCCAGTTTTGTCGAGAAAGTTACAAGAAGGACAAGTACACATTACACTTCTGATCTGTGGGTCTAAGCTACACACGGGACAGCCGTAACACACAGCGCTAATTCTACACTTGCAAGTTTTGGCTACAACAGGACAGATATAGGTCATCAACGGTTGACCCAAATAAACAGTACGAGCATTTATATTATAATGCTACATAAAGCATAACAAGACATGTACTGAAGTTAACTACTAGGCATTTGCTACGTGGACCATAACTGCATAGAAGGCGGGTTCCTATTGTAAACAGTACTGCTGGTTGTTACACGTTTCATTCAACAACAGACTTTTCTAGGTCAGAGCATTCAAGCTACATTGTTGGAGGTCAAGTGTCTGTAAACAGTACGTGGAAATTGTAAACATTCAATGTGCAAGCCCTAATTTGAGAAGGTCATAGTAACTTTGGTTCGTGAATACCACTTTATGTTACAGTGGATTTGACGTTCAGTGCGCGTTTGACATTTCGTTTCTGTGTTCGCAAGGAGCAAGGAATTTATTTTAGTTTCAGCTGTGACTGAACTTGTTCTGCAACACATTGAAATTGATTGCTATATTATGTTACTTCTACTGTTTTTGTGTATTTTTCTGCGGGTTTTTCGGTTGGTGGGTCTTACGGTAAATATGCCACTTGATCGAGGCTTACTGTAAGCGTTCTGTAGGTGCAAATTTTCTTAATTTGGAAATTTGCTAGTGACAATTGGTCGCTATTGATGTTAGCTGTGATGTAATTGTACTTAACGTTGTTTTTGTAATATTTTGTCTGTTTTTCAGTTTTGATTGTCGATTTGTTTTGTTTGTATTCTGTAGGTCTCTCCTTTCTTGTGTATTTCTCTACACATTTTTGGTTAAAACAGTGTTGCCATTTGTATTGTTTTGTATTTTTGTCTTTGTATTTTTTTTTTGGTTGTACTACATTACTGTCATGCACAGTCTACATACACATACTTGGTCATGTTTTGATATTATTGATAAGGTAGACTCTTCATATAGAGTTTGTTAATAAAATATTATTATATAAGATATTTATACAAGTTCTTTGATAAAAGACTTGTTATCTACAAAGATTGAGACAAGGTGAAATACATATTCAAGTTCTTTATAAAAAAGACTTGTGCCCATAGTGAGTGGGATATAAGGGAATTTTTTTTTCCACAGGTACTCAAGTGATTTTTTGGGTACATTATAAACAAGAGGAACATACAAAGTCTTTGTCTAAGACTAAGACAGTAAAATAAAGTGAAGTGAGTATACAAGTCTAGCATTTCAGACTTGTCTCCCATTGAAGTGGGATAAGGTAATTTATTTAATTTTTTTTCAGGTTTCTGATCTCATTAGACAAGATGTCTACATTGGACTACTTTATTACACAAGGGAGAGCCCTTGATAAGACTGGTCAACAGTTAGAACAATGGGCTGTTGCTCAGTATGACAAAGCATTAGCTGCAGAAGAGAAAAAAGCTCAGGCTGAAGAGAAAAAAGCTCAGGCTGAAGAGAAAAGATTAGAAAGAGAAGCTGCGGCGGAACAAAAAAGGCTAGACAGAGAAGCTGATATGGCTGCTGAACAAAAGAAATTGCAGATGCAGGTGGAGGAAAGGAGATTTGAAGCTGAACAAAAGAGATTAGACAAAGAAGCTGCTGCAGAGGAGAGGAAAGCTCAAGCTGCTGCAGAGGAGAGGAAAGCTGAGGCTGAAATTAGAAAAATGGAACATGAGGAAAGAAAACAGAAGATGGAACTTGATGAAAAACTCGCAACTTTGGAGTTAGAGAAATTGAAATTGGCGAGTACGGGTGCTCAGCAAACAACTTCGAGTACGACAAGGGAGTTTGTTAGTAGGATTAAATTGCCTCATTTCAATCCTTTAAAGGATGACGTAGCAGATTATCTAGATAGATTCCAATTTTTGTGCGATACGCATAACATAAA
The DNA here is from genome assembly GCA_024509875.1 of Oreohelix idahoensis. Lineage (NCBI taxonomy): Eukaryota > Metazoa > Mollusca > Gastropoda > Stylommatophora > Oreohelicidae > Oreohelix > Oreohelix idahoensis. Next base: position 126,013 of record JAMPIV010022084.1, read on the forward strand.
AAAGGAAAAATATGTTGAACAACTGATGCCATTTTTTACAGGTGACACAGTGACTACTCTTATGACAATAGACGAACATGAGAGGACTAATTATGATGTTGTCAGGGCAGCATTACTAAAAAAATATCAACTAAAACAAGAAGACTATCGTCTTCGTTTTAGGACAATGTTGCCAGAAAATGGAGTAGATTTCTCTGATTTTGTTACAAAGATACGTCGTACATTTACACGATGGGTTGAGTTGTCTCAGATTGAGAAAACATATGAAGGTCTAATGGACTTATTATTGCGAGATAAGGTTTTGTCATCTGTTAATGATTCTTTTCTTGCATTCCTTCATGAGCGTAAGCCTAAAAACTTAAAAGAAATGGAGGAATACTGTTGTCAGTATGCCACAGCACATCCCCATGCTACAGTTAGCAATTCTAAAGTGAAAGAAGGGTTGCCAGCTGCTTCGGCAACACCATATGGCCCTAATTTCAAAAAAAAATTTCAGGGTGCTCAACAAAATTGGAATAGGGGAAGTAATCAAAATTACACTCAGAAGCGGAGTAATCCAACACATGATGGTTCTTCGTCTATGCAGTGGAGACAAGATGGTAGTTCTCGTAATTTTAGTGGTAATAATTTGAGACACTTTCGCAAAGGCTATCCAAATAATAACTATTCAAATTTTCGAGGTAATCATTCTCGACGTCAAGATTATGACGATGGTGAATTTAGAAACCGGGATTCAAACCGGAATGATGATTACAATAGGCAATATGATAACAATTACAGGGGAAATGATAGTCGAAATAATTACAGGGGAAATGATAGTCAAAATAATTACAGGGGAAATGATAATCGAGGTAGACCTAGGTTTAACAAGAAAAGACCTTACCAACAGGCAAACTCTGCGCAACAAGAGTTTGATGGAGCCTGTAATACAGTAAATGATAGTGGTAACTCTAGGGCTATCACTGGTTGTGCTTTCGATTTTGGGAGAGCAACTGAATGCCCCCAATGCTTAACATTGTTTGACTCATCAACTGTATCTACGCTAAGTTGTGGTCACCCTCTTCCTGCTCTACCTGCTACAGTTGCGCATGATGGGAGAGGATCTCTCATCTTACATAAAGGTCTAATAAATGATAGGCTAGTCTCAGTACTTTTCGATTCGGGATGTACTACCGTCGGGGTTAAGGAGTCTCTGATAGATCCTTGCTGTGCCACTGGAAAAACAATCAAATGTGTTACATTTGGTGGTACTATGGAAAGCTATCCTACTGCTATTATTAGGATTGACACTCCTTTCTTCACAGGAGATGTCCATGCATGTCTTCTTCCTAATCCTATTGCGGATCTTATAATCGGTCGTATTCATGGGGTTAAGGAATGCACCCCGCAACAAATTTCTAGTTGGGAAGAAAAAAACATTCAAACGGTCAATGCAGTGGTGACAAGAGCTCAAGCTCTTAATCCCCCAACTTCATCTGATAATAGTAATGAAGTTGATAGCCAAGACGAGCACTTGGTGATTTCCCATGACTCGTTTGTTAAACGTCAAGAAGAGGATCCTTCTTTGAAGAAATACTTCCTTCTTGCAAAGAAAGGGGATCCCAATCAAAATACGAATCACAAATCGTATATTACTATGAAGAATGGTATATTGGTACGAATGGTACAACACTCGGACAAGTCTATGCATTCGCAAATTCTTGTGCCTAAGTGTATGAGAGCCTTAATTCTTCGGCATGCACACGATTCTCAGTGTGCGGGACACATGGGTTTTTCCAGAACTAAAACTAGAGTCCTTGCGTCATTCTTTTGGCCATTCGTGAATAAAGACATCCGAATTTATTGCCGATCTTGCAAAATTTGTCAAGAGGTCAAGTCTAGGGGTCCGAGACATGCTGCTCCTATTCAGGCTGCAGATATTCCGATTCGGCCGTTTCAGAAAATGGCTATAGACATCATTGGTCCGTTCAAAATTAAGTCAGCCAGAGGACACCAATTTATCCTCACTTGCGTGGACATGTGCACGCGTTGGCCAGAGGCTATTCCTCTGAAGAGCATATCAACTGTCGATATCGCTGATGCTCTTTGGCTCGTATTTTCTCGTCTGGGATTCCCCGGAGAAATACTGTCGGATCACGGCACTCAGTTAATTTCGGACGTTATGTCTCAGGTAATGGCTACGCTAGACATTAAAAGGTCTCTCAGTAGTATTTATCATCCAATGTCCAATGGATTGGTAGAACGTCTTAACAGGACACTAAAGAACTTACTTGGCAAGATAACGGAGGATCATCCTGAAGATTGGGACAGGGTTTTACCTGCAGTCCTCTTTGCCTATAGAGAGGTTCCCAACGAGCATACAGGGTTTTCTCCTTTCGAACTTGTCTTTGGCGCGCAACCGCGCGGGCCAATGTCCTTGTTACACGATTTGATAACTTCCGATAATATTGACGATGATACACAATCGTCATATGAATATGTTATAGCTCTTAGAGAAAAGATTATCGAATCGTGCAGGTTAGCAACTTCATCTTCCGAATTTGCGAAAGAAAAAGCTAGGCGATTTGCTAATAAGAAAAGACGCCTACGTCAACTTTGTCCTGGAGACAAAGCATATGTCTTACTGCCCTCAAGAGAGAATAGACTTCTCATTTCTTGGAAGGGTCCATACACTATAGTCTCGAAAATTTCTGATGTCGACTATATTGTCGATGTGGATGGAAGGCATAAAACCTTCCATATAAATATGCTAACAGAGTTTATTGAACGTCCAGACTATTTACAGCCTATTTTCCAGGCGACGGACGACTCTCCAGTTCAACATGGTCACATCTCATCCCTGTCCGTTATACAGGATGAGGAAACTATTTTTTCTGACGTGAACTTACCTCTTCCTGCGATTCCACTTACTTCAACGGAATCGTGGAGAGACGTTACAGTCTCTTCCAACTTGTCTTTTGAGGAACAACGTCAAGTATCCTCTACGTTACAATCATATCAGGATGTCCTTACCGACATTCCTGGACACACAGATGTCATAGAACATGACATCATACTTACTGATCGTAATCCGATCAGAGTAAGACCATACCCAATACCTATTCATTTTCAAGCACAAGTCGAGAAAGAATTGGATGAAATGATTCAACTACAAATAATTGAACCATCCACTTCAGCTTATTCTTCGTCGATAGTTATTGTTCGAAAGAAAGACAATAACATACGTCTTTGCGTTGATTATCGCAAATTAAATCAAGTTACGAAGTTCGATGCTGAACCTATGCCGTTATTAGATGATCTACTTATTAGACTTTCTAAAGCTAAATTCTTTACTAAACTAGACTTGTCGAAAGGTTATTGGCAAGTCCCACTGACGGAACACGCCAAACCTCTCACTGCTTTTTCGACACCTAGGGGTCTGTTTCAATGGAATTTTATGCCTTTCGGGCTTATGAACGCCCCAGCGACTTTCGTGCGCATGATGCGACGAATTCTATCAGATCGTGCAGATGTCATTGCATATTTAGACGACATCTGTCTTTTCAGCGATACTTGGGAAGAACACTATGTGGGTCTGAAGGAATTGCTATCTACTCTACGTGAGCATAGTTTGACTGCTAAACCCTCTAAAGCTTTTGTTGGGTTTAGTGAAATTTCCTTCCTAGGTCATCGAGTTGGTCATGGTCTGTTGAAGACAGAGGACCAAAACATTTCAAAGATATTAAATATCTCGGTTCCGAAGACAAAAAAGCAAGTGCGTAGTCTCTTGGGATTGATACAATTCTATGGAAGATTCATTGAGAATCTGTCCTCCATTATGGCACCACTTTCAACGTTATTGAAAAAAGGTTCTCCTAATATGGTGCGTTGGTCCCAAGAATGCCAATCTTCATTGGATCAGGTTAAGAATTTGTTCTCATCTCATCCTATCTTAAGACTACCGACGATTGATAAGACTTTTGTCCTTCGTAGTGATGCCTCTTCCACTGGCATTGGAGCGGCACTAATGCAGGAATATTCAGGAACTCTGCATCCTGTAATGTATATTTCTAGGAAGCTGAATGCGGCAGAAAGGAATTACTCGGTTTTGGACCGTGAATTGTTGGCTATGGTTTGGTCCATTCTTAAGCTACAAAGGTTCCTTCTGGGCGCGCATTTCTTTATGGAAACCGACCAAAAAGCTCTTACGGCTATGCAAAGTAAGGATTTGAAGAGCTCGAGATCTACTCGTTATGCTATTGCTCTTCAGCCTTTCCATTTCACGGTGCGAGCTATCCGTGGTTCGGATAATGTGATGGCGGACATATTGTCTAGATGCCCACATGATTCCAGTTAAATCTTGTGTCCTAGTTTTTCCTGATATATTTTCAGACTTAGGTCTGTCCTTAATATCATAATATGTTGTAATACAAATGTATTTGGATGATGTTTAGATAATTTAACAAATTTCATTTTGTCCATCCATCAGTGATATGTTGCTAAAATAGCATTGACATTTGTATATTGCTATGATTATATTATTTAGTAATGTTTGATATATGATTGGTATTGCCAGCAACTTAGGTTTCTTGAATGGTATCCCTTAGTTTGTTTGGCTTAAAGGAAATATTTTCTCCTATGTTGGGAGATGATTTGTACCCTCTTCTATTGTACCTGATATTAGGTTCATTGTTTGCATGAGCACAGAAGTGATACTGGTGCTATCTTGCTCATGAACATATTAAAAAAAAAAAATTGCATTTTTTTTTTTACAGGGGGGTGGTAGTAATGTTGCTGTCATTTTCGACGGAGTCATCTGTCAAGTTATTTGCTTATGTTTGTATCATAAGTATAATTGTGTCTTTACCTGCGATGTCAGGTTGATTAGGGGTTGTCTTCCCTTGTTTATTCATTCATTGTGTTTGACCTTTAGGGTCAGAGGTTGACAGTTCGGCGTAGGCCTATGGGAAGGTTTTTTAAGCGGGAGTGAGATATACTTCCGGGAAGCCGGGAGGTCCTGTTTTTCTGAAGGGACCAAGAGTCCATTGTTTTTCGGGGAGAATCTTCGAAGTAACTGCTATGGCAGTTTTCCCCAGTGAATCTCTGTGCGTCGGGATGACGACAGAATTCCTTGTGTAGTTCTGAGGATTCATTTACCAGGTAATACCGACCTTTATGCATTATTACGCTTTTCGGTGGCAGAACATGTAAAGGATTACCTAGGGTGAACAGCAGCTCACTGATCCGCCATTTCAGAACTTATATATTTGTGCTCGAGGTAGCCATCCAAGACTGTTAGTCTTATATTGTCCAGAAATCCAGTGACGAAGATATATTGTGGGAGCCGCAGATTGGCGGAACTTCTATCTACAATAAGTATTACTGCAGGGTTGATGATAACCTATTTAACAGAAGTACACGGCCGACGTCAGAACGAGGCCTGTGCTTTCGGCTATTATACTACAGCCTGATATGTGCAATTGGCGGGGAGTGCCAAGTTGCACCTGTGTGTCAAAGTAACTAAGGCATCTGACGCGTTTAGTCAGAGACGCCAAGGGCGACGCTACGAACTGTCATTATTGAAGAACTTTGCTATTGACCATGCACGTCTATTCTGATGTTTACCTTTTTGAATGCCAAATGTATACCTATCGATGTCAGGTCAGCATGACCTTGTTACACTGACTGTTCCTGTTGATACTATGTGTGTTCCCGTCAATAAATGTCTTGAAACATGCCTGCAGTGTCAAAGCATCCTTGATTACTGCATGTGAGAGTATGGGTTGCAGGATCTACATCTATACGAGCCTAAACACATTCGCGCCTTCATTCGCACCCACACTCAATTCATCATACGCTCGCACTACACATCTAACAACATGTATACTGTCTTGGGCCAGTGATCACATCAACAAAGAAAAAAAGACAGTTACAGTCAGGAGCACGCGAAAAAAGGATGATAAAGAGAGATCAGATTAACAATACTTTAAGTACAGTAGTGGGCAATCAAGGAGCGGTAGGGTCTACTTTAGAAACGTTGAGCTCTCTAATTACCTTGATAAAGTCATGTCCGTTTTAAGGTTTCAGAGTTGTTAGAAAAATACTGCCTTTATGTTAATTTTTATCTCTGCTTATTATGCTAGGAGCACAGGTTCTGGAGTAGGTCAACCACTGTAAATACCTTGGAGCAGTCATTTACTGGAAGGGAGGCATCAAAGAAGACTTAGTTACCCGGAGAGCAGCAGCTGGGAGACTTTTTCAGGCCGTAAGTCGAGGATTCCTCAGGAAAAGAGATATTGGCAAGAAAACGAAGATGGCTGTATACCGCTCCACCTGTGTTCCAGTCTTGACTAATGGTTGTGAGTCATTGGCAATGACTACAACCCACAAAAGCCAGCTCTAAGCCTTAGAAATGGGGTTTCTGTGGAAAGTTGTTGAAGGAACAAAAAGAGACATGGTTCGCAACCAGACCATACGCCATGGCCTCAAAACCCAGACCCGGCAGATCCAAATAGAACAGTCCCAAATACGATGGTTTGGCCATGTCTGCAGAATGGGAGAAGATCGACTACCACGACAAATATAAGAAATCAAGATCCAGGGATCCAGACCCCCAGGACGACCCAGAGTCCGCTGGAAGGACAACATTAGATAATCTCTGAAGGACCGAGGACTAAATTGGAACCAGGCCAGGAGGAAAACAGCTGATAGGATAGTATAGCGCTCTCTCTGGCAAATTTCTATACCCCAGGGTAGAAGACGAACGACTAAGTAAGCTTATCTCTGCCAAACGATGAAGTTCCTGCAACTTTATCAACAGGGCGGTTAAAAAATGTAAACTAAATGACATTATTCCGAATGTTAACTTTACTTTAACGAAAATATCCCATTCTTATCTTATGCAGTTCACGATTAAAGTGAATCTTTGTAATCTAGCACTTGGGTTTTCACTGGGAACGTGGAACAAAGTATCTTTAATCCAGCGGACGTCATCTTCGTCGCCTGGATTAAAGGTACTTTGTTCTACTTTCCCTGCAGACCTGGATGACCTAAGAGTAGTGCTCTACAAACTATGTCAACGATTAAAAAGAGTTGTGTTCGAATGGCCCTCTCATTGCAACATCAACGGCAATGAAGAGGCCGACAGGCTGGCAAAGGGAGGCGGAAAGCTTCCTCAGCCTGATACAAGCATAACTTTCGAAGAGGCAAATAGTTTTATCACAACCAGATACAACAACAGGGATACAGAGCATTCAGGCCACACACGAAATGACGCTTATTATAAGCTCAGCAGATGTGAACAAGTGGTAATTTTCAGACTCGGCACGGGCGACGGCAGATTGGAATACTATTTATTCAACAAGCTAAAGATATGAATTACCATTGAGAATTGCTGTTGTTGTTTAACTAGGACTGACGAGATTCTCTCTCTTTTGCAGCCAACACCAAGTTGAAGACTCATTGGTATTATCTACACTAAATAATGAAGGAAACCTGAGTCCTGTTGATAGTAAATAAATAAGTAAATAAATAAAGAAAGGTAATTAACAGGTACTCGTTGTCTAGTGCCACCCTTTATTCCAACGAGTACCTGTTAATTACCTTTCCTTATTTATTTACTTATTTATTTACTATCAACAGGACTCAGGTTTCCTTCATTATTTATTAAAGAGTTCACCCATCCGTAACTTCAACCTACCCGTCTATTCTTTGTTATTCCTCTTCCACTACACATTACTGGACACAAGTATTTCGGCCTTTATTTGGTCTATACTTGCTGATAGGAAAGTTATAACTTCAACCTACCCGTCTATTCTTTGTTATTCCTCTTCCACTACACATTACTGGACACAAGTATTTCGGCCTTTATTTGGTCTATACTTGCTGATAGGAAAGTTATATTAGTGATTGCGTCTTTAAAACTGTCTGAGTCGTCCACGGGTCCTATACCATAGTTGTGTGAGTGTCACGAGAATTACCTCAGCCAATAATGCACTTTTTTTGGGGTGCAAAATTGGCTCAGCGTCCATTCAAGATGTACTTTCAAAGCAAGGCGATGGCGCCGTCTGGTTGGTCCTAGGTTCGATTCCCAGTAAGCCTATCACTCATATTTTCTTGTCTGTTGTCTAGTGCCATCCTTTATGTCCAACGTGTACCTGTTAATTACCTTTATTTATTTATTTACTTATTTATTATCGACACTGTACGTCTAGGCTTTTCCTTTGGCTTTTCTGCCATTCCGAAACGTGTTGAGTTGAAGTCACGAACTCCAGTTTCTCCAGCTTGGTCTTCATTTAAAGGATCTTCACATCTAGTCCTAAGCTAGGAGAAAGAAGAGCGTGGCATACTGTGTATCCTCCGCCATCCAATGGGGGATCTCCAAATATGCAGAGTCTAAATACTGTGCTCTGGTTCCGGGCTCTCCCAGTAAATCGTCACGTCATAACAGAGCTACTTCTCAGCTCCCCCTGCCTATCATAGGGTCTATAGTGAGATCCTCCTGCATGCAGGCAACCAGGACAAGGCCAGAGTTACATCTGGATCTCAAGTGTCTTCTCCAAGCTTAGGGCACAATACTGGGTTCTCAACATATTTCACCACAGGGGGAATTCCTGGAAGTGTGTGGATGATTTCAAGAGTCAATGAGGATGTAATTAGCCTCACAGACATAGGCTCACATCCAAATCTACGTACTATAGCATTGTGCATAGCTGGTGGTCATATAAAGATGGCTCCAGATATGGCTCCATGCATACCGCTGAGTGCAACTGTGGCACTGATAAAATGACTGCTGAACATCTGCTTCAAAGATGCCCAACATATGACGAACATAGCACGTATGGCCGTCACTAGTGTCATTCCTGGAAAAGAACCTCTATAATGGAGATGCAAATAGCCTCAAGCTGATCACGGCTTTCTTTGAAAATATTCAAGCAGACGTCTGAGGGTGAACGGAGAAGAAGAAGACAATAATCCTGGGCATTAAGCTCGTTTACATTTCTGCAGGTATAGGCTAGTCCAACATGTCCTTATTTTTACATGTTTTCTCTCCCCCTCCTCCCCCGCCCCACGTAAGATAGACTAAATAGTCCTCTGTGATCTATCGGGAGATCGCCATTTACCAGTGTGCAGACCCCTGCTACAAAAAGATGACGGGGGTGGTAGATGGAAGCTAAAGAAAAAAAAAAAAAAGAAGAAGAAACAGAAAATAAAAACAAACAAACCGTTAGTTCCAAACGTATTTTATTCTTCATCACATGAAAACTTTTTTCCCTTTTAACCGACAAGCATATTATGAATTTTATAATCGAACCCGACCCATAAACATGAATATCGATAGCGCAGCTCTGTATAACGGATATTAATTCTTAGTCCACGCCTCTTACTGCGTCAAGTAAGGGGCGCTGAGTGGCGCTAAGTGACCCGAGATACAGACCGCCCGGGAAAGTGAGCTGGGAATGAAGTGATGTATGGCTATTTGACTAGTGAGCTCTTGTGACGCTAATAAATGACCTCTTCAGACTTCTCAATAGGCGCTAAGGATAAAACAATTTGCTGGATGTTATTATCCCTCGAGTCAAATGGGCTTGGGTCGTTAAGAAAAGTTAATTTAATATTGATTTCAGAAAAATCAGGTCTTGGAGGAGTTTGATTCTGACAAAATGCAGAAATCCAACGTTTGACCATTGAATTTGTTTGTAGATGTGTTTACTTGTTTGTGCCTATGTAGGCGGAGAGTCTTGCAGTGTTTCATTTCATGTAAGCTGATATCTTGTTTACTTGTTTGTGCCTATGTGGGCGGAGAGTCTTGTAGTGTATCATTTCATGTAAGCTGATATCTTGTTTACTTCCTTGTGCCTATGTGGGCGGAGGGTGTATCATTTCATGTAAGCTAATATCTTGTTTACTTCCTTGTGCCTATGTTTACTTCTTTGTGCCTATGTCGGAGGAGAGTCTTGTAGTGTATCCTTTCATGTTTGTTGATGTGTTTACTTCTTTGTGCCTATGTGGGCGGAGAGTCTTGTAGTGTATCATTTCATGTAAGCTAATATCTTGTTTACTTGTTTGTGCCTATGTGGGCGGAGAGTCTTGTAGTGTATCATTTCATGTTAGCTGATATCTTGTTTACTTCCTTGTGCCTATGTTTACTTCTTTGTGCCTATGTCGGAGGAGAGTCTTGTAGTGTATACTTTCATGTTTGTTGATATATTGTTTACTTGTTTGTGCCTGTGTGGGCGGAGAGTCTTGTAGTGTATACTTTTATGTTTGCTGATATATTGTTTACTTGTTTGTGCCTGTGTGGGCGGAGAGTATTGTAGTGTATACTTTTATGTTTGCTGATATATTGTTTACTTGTTTGTGCCTGTGTGGGCTTAGCGCCGTGTAGTATTTTCTTTCATGTTTGTTCATATCTTGTTTACGTGGATTTCTTTTTGTTTATTTTCGTTACTTAGTATTTACTCTCTCATACCCGGATGCGGAAGCATTGTGTGTATTCAACGCATGGCGATCCGCTTAGACTGTGAGGTGTTCTTTTTTTTTTTAATTTATTCTTTTTAATTTATTTTCTACGTCTCTTACTTACCTCTTGCTGTCTGTACTGTTCGTGACGAAGTCCTTGTGGCCGCAACGTGAGACATTTCTTTCTGTTTTGGTAAGACACATTAGCGTTTTCCCTTCTTTTAAAAAAAAAATAAACCCACGCTATGTACTAGGAAATATTATTTTGTAGGTGAAGTCAACAATTCCATCTTACTTCTGTAATCATCATGTCATTCATTTTCCTTTTAGTTGCTAATGGAGCACGGGATCACCACTGTCGTAGATCCGCTTCCAGGAAGCGTGCACCAGGCATTCGCATGCTCTTGCAGCGGTAATTTATATAGCACTGTGTTTGACATGCTGACGTTACCAGCCCCATGAAACATCCTATATATAATATCCCAGCTTTTTCTGTCTGTACGTAACGCTAAGGGATGCAACTTTGTTTGAAAGTTAGACATTAATTGTATTGTTTCCCTTATATCCGAAAATAGTAACACATACCAAAGAAGAATGCGCAAATGACGATGTGCACAAAAATATATTTATAGAATATGTGATCCCGTATACACACATTGGGTTCCTCGCTGCTGCTACGTAGTTCGTGTACTGTGGTGATGCACAGTGGTTTTTAAAAATACTTTTGAATAAGTAAAATTGCCGTTAGGTATTGGTGCTTTTGAATTTAATTCCCGTCTTATGACGGGCTTTTCCATCTAGTCTAAATATAGTCGCCTTACAGGACATGCATGAGGGAACAGGAGACCTACTCTTTCTTAGTCTGATCAGAGACCCCCGGAAAGTCCAATCTTAAACTACAGACAACAAAACAACAATGAGGTGAATATTAATAGATAACAGAGATAGTCTTACTTAGGAGACTAGAAAATAAAGAGAACAACATAATATAGACAGAAAACCCAACGTTAAGGCTACACGATCTTTGTCAGGAAGGAGATGAAATAAAATAGTACAGAAAGGAAAATACAAACTAAAATAAGAGCGCATAATAAATAATTTTAGATAAGGAATATGATTGGCTGTAGTCACCTTCTGAAAACAGTCACATGATTGAAGTCAAAATTAAGTGACGTAAGGTTTCAGACAGCTGCTGTGTTATCACGTCGTTGCTCGTGTTTTCATTATTCTCTCACATTTTGTTCTCTCATTATGAAGTATGGAATCACAACTGCAATTATCCCCCCTTTAAGAAAGCCTAGTTGCCGCGGTAGCGCAATGGTTAGTGCACTGGCTTCCTAGCTCGGTGGTCCATGGTTCAATCCTCAGTTGAGGCGGGAATTTTTAGACTGCAAACGGCTCCGGTGTCGACCCAGCCTCATGAATGGGGTACCAGAGCAACTCTGGGAAGGTTAAGGTGGCCGGGCGTGATGCTGACCACATCACCCCTAGTGTGCCGATGGTAAAGAAAATATGGGCCTAACACCATATTCCCAATATGCCTCAATGGGCGTGTAACGGGATCCTTTACCCCCTCCTTTTTTAAGAACGCCTACGCCGAAGTATAAAATCTTGCAGATGTTTGTGTAGCGTTTTGTTTTACATGATGAGCTTGTCAGCCCCAGGGACAACCACATATTACTCGCCTTTTACGATATTCCCAAGGAAGCAGTCGTGGGATTCTTCCATTGTGTCCTCAGAGAAGCTCAGGCCACCTAGGCGGGGTTTGCATTTTCACACACACACAAAATCAAATATGAATTTATATCATCAATCAACATCAACGATTCAAATCCTTTACATTTTTATTTTCCTTAATTTTATGCATTTAGACCAGTTGTTCTGAACCTTTTGGAGGTCCCTCACCCCTTTAAAGTATCTTAAGAAGCCTTGAACACCTGTGTATTATCTTCAGAAGCCTTGAACACCTGTGTATTATCTTTAGAAGCCTTGAACACCTGTGTATTATCCTTAGAAGCCTTGAACACCTGTGTATTATCTTTAGAAGCCTTGAACACCTGTGTATTATCTTTAGAAGCCTTGAACACCTGTGTATTATCTTAAGAAGCTTCGCACGTCATTATCTTCTAGGTCACAAAATATGCCAAAAGTGAGAAAAAGAGATACAAGTTTATTTTGTGAAAATGTTATTTACAAACTGTGACTAAGATTCGGTATTGATATCACGTTGTCAATGTTCTATTGTGTACAAATACATTTGAGTTCTGTGTATTATATAAATGATGAATTGCCTTCTAAAAGATCTGGCATGTCTCGTACCCCCTGAAGGCAGGTCTAGCACCACCAGGGATTGCATACACCCCTGGTTAAGAAGTGCTGATTGTGACGAATAGTCGACACTTTCTGTATTATATTGTCTATTGCCGTCATATCTCTGATGCAGACCTTGTGGATTGTAACATGGATCTCGGGTCTACTGCATTTTTACAAAACTTTTTATTATCTAATTTGTTGAAACTCATTCTCCTATGTAACCCTACTAAGAGGTAAGGTAGTCCCATAACAGATACTGCCGTAGGGGAATGAAGTGATAGAGACTTCTTGTTACTAGGTCCAGCATCGACCTCATACGTGGCTGGATACAAGTTCCCAAAGTAGTGAGGATGCGGAATTACAGGGGAATGCTGTGAATATAGGTGGTCAGGAGTGGCGAATCAACAATTTATATGCTCACGTCGACCATCTTACAGCAGAGAGTAATTAGAATTTTCTGGCGGAATTGTCTGAAGATTCTAACATAAGGTGTTTAATTGGTGACGATTTCAGTGATAGATCAAAGGAGTGGTGGAACTTCACGGAAAATAGGCAGGGTATAGCATTGAGCCAGGCATTACTTAACATGAACCTTACCATCTTGACTGAAGGACGCCCAACTAAACTGGCAACTAAACCTGAGGATACAAATGGTGTCATTATATCTGGCGTTTATCTCTAGTGCTGCCACCACCATGGCACGTTGGGATGTATTAGGTGTACAGGAAAGTGATCACCTACCTTGCGTCATACTCATTGCAAAGGGTAGGACCACTAGGCACAGGAAACCTAAACAGACCTTCAAGTATCCTACAGGCCCACTCGACTGTAACAACATTTTACACATATTGCATCAAAATGCCAAACAAAAGACAGCGAGAACACCTTTCACCCAACCTCCCTGGTGGAATAAGACAGTGGAGGAAGCATGGATAGAAAAGGAAAGAGCAACAAAGGAAGGGCGTAAAGCACGAAACAGAAGAATGATGAATGATGGAGAGGTTGAAGAGATGAAGGACAAAAAGCCAAGAGCCGTTAATAGATTCAAGAGCTTGGCAAGGGAGGCCAAGGATAAAGTGTGTGAGGACTTTGTGACACAAGTGGGCTCGGAAAAAACCGTACAGAATTTCTGGTCATTACATCGAAGAATGAACAGGAAAAGTGCAAGCCAACCCATCCCTAATATAAAAAGCTCTGCAGGACTAAGTCTGAAGACGAAGAGAAGGGAAGAGCATTATTCAATCGATATGTGGAGCTAATGGATAAAGATTACAAAATTGCCCGCCTGAAAAAAAAGGACAGTGTTCTAGAAAATGCCCTAAAGTGCTAGATATACTTCGATCTCATTTCTGAAGAGAAAGTGGTGCACACGTTGAAAACCAGCAGAAACACTGCTTCGGGTCCTGATGGTGTACAATACCATCACATTAAACAGCTCGACGACACAGTCATTATAAATATGGTGAGCGATTTCAATACCATAATGCAGAATGCTGAGGTGCCAGAAGACTGGCTACACAGTTACTTTCGGCCACTTAATAAATCTGGCAATGACCCCACACTGTTTGGCAGCTACCGAATTATCACACTACAGAATGTCTATGGTAAATTACTTGAAAAGATAGTTGAGTTGCAAGACAAGTAATGAGCCACCTTGAAAATACACACATCCTTCCTGATACCCTAGGTAGCTATAGGCCTATGAAAACAACATGGGGTAACGCTGGAACGTTTGCGTACGATGTGTACGAGGGATTCCAGGGTAAAAGAGAAACGGCGGCTGTCGCAAGTGACCTAGAGGATGCTTATAACAGTGTGGACTTTGCAACCCTAATAGACTGTATAATGGCATGTGGTGTAAACCCTTGGATAACAAGGTGGATAGCAGCTGCCTTATAAGAGAGATCATTTGCATTTTGCTTGGGAACTTGGACATCAGAACCAATGCGCATTTGCCCGGGACTACACCAGGGCTCACCACTATCATCAGTGCTGCTTAACATCTACACAGCAAAAGTAGCAACCTTTCAACCAACAGGACTAGGACGAACATTAACGCTTACAAGAGACACTACAAGCGGTTTCTAAATGGTGTGAGGAAAGCAGATCAAAGGCCAATCCCAACAAGGCCTGTGTGATGTGGTGCTCTTTGAACAACTCCATAGTGGTAACAGACCTTCCAGACATCACTTTCAATGGGCAGAACTTTGAAAGGCAAGACAGGCTGAAGTATCTGGGAGTTACGTTTGATCGTGGGCTTTCGTTCAAGTATCGTGTCGAACTGATCATACTGAAGTGCAAGCGAGGACTGGCAACCTTACAATTAATGGCAGCTGCGTGCTTGGAACAAAGACTGCTGTTTCTTCTGTATCATCAGCTCGTGATTGCATTAATCGAGTATGGTCTAGGAATACTCACGCTGTCAGTGTCACAATGGGAACGACTGGAACGCATTCAAAATGAAGGGATGCGACTAGTTTTGGGGTGTACGCATGATACACCCATTGTGACAATGAGATACATGCTCGGATTGCTGTCGATTAGATCCAGATATGCGATGGCTCAGGCAAAAGCCTATATGCGGATAACCACAGACATAAGACACCCCCTACACGAGAACGTAGCTGACATCAAAGTAGCAAGAATCAAGAGGGGAATGTCATGGATGGCAAAAGCAGAGGCTACGATTGTTCAGGTGACCAGGGTTGAAAATGTATCCAAAGGGGAAGAATGGAGTAAGTCAAGGGAGAACTGGATAAACTACCAGCAGGTCATCATTAGCCTTGGCAGAGAGTGCAGATCTTGGGGCAATGGAAAAGCAGAGCCGGAGATTAATCAGCTGATAAGTGATCACGCTGGGGATGATGACGCCATTGTGTATACTGATGGGGCTGTAGTGCATGGTGAGAAATCAGGATGGGGCTTCTCTGCGAGAATAAAGGGCAGGGTCGTCGCTGAACAGAGTGGAGCTTACATGACAACAACCTCCGGCATGAGAATGGAGGTAGAGGCAGTTACTCCAGCACTGAGGTGGCTGTCTGAAACTCCATCAACCAGGGCAGTTATATTGTCAGACTCTCAAGCCATGCTTCGGAAAGCTCAGAACGGATGGCTGCTGCAGGAATGGAAAACATCAGTAGAATCCTCACGTCTTGAAGAACTGGTGTGGATCTACTGTCCTGGTCATGCAGGGGTACTTGGCAATGCGAGAGCTCACAGACTGGCCTCGAGAGCACCCATAGTGGGGACACTGGACATGGATAAGGGAGAGATATTAAGGGCAATTAATGATCGCCTGTTGGATAATGGCACTGCAATGGATGAATCAACAAATCTGAGACTGTTAGAGTTTGGCATCAAACGTGGGACTAGCAGAAATGGACGTGAGAGAGGACGCAACCGTCGTATGTACAACCAGCGTACAATTAGCATTCATACTCTTCTACATTTGCTGATGGAGACTGAGCACCTATGGGTTTGCCCAGAGTGCAGTGAGGTCGATTCTGATTAACAATAACAAACAAGACTGGAGCATAACGATATCATGAATTGAACCCAGCATCTTTGCCGCGAGAGACCAGCACTCTAACCACTCGGTTAATCGGACGCTTTGTAACCCTATTACAATTCTCATATTCTTATCTGTGGGTCAAACATGTGTACAAGCAATCTTGAGGAAGCACCCTGTGTTGTTCCCATGGGTCGCAGGAGAGATAATGAAAGAATAGAGCTTATATTCGTATAGGTATGTCGTAGGAGGCGACCAAAATGGAGCTGAGAATATTTTCTTGTAACACACATTGCTGTCACCACTGTAAGAGCACGTGGATGCTTAGTGCAGTCTTCATATAACGGGCATTTGGTTAGGGAGACTGAGTACCTATGGGTTTTCCCTGGAGTGCAATGGTGTCGATTCTGATTAACAATGACAATCATGTACGGCAGTGGTTCTCAGCGTGAGCCATAGGAGCCATGTCATATTTCTAGGGGCCATGTCGTATTTCTAGGGGCCATGTCATATTTCTAGGGGCCATGTCATATTTTTAGGGGCCATGTCATATTTCTAGGGGCCATGTCATATTTCTAGGAGCCATGTCATATTTCTAGGGGCCATGTCATATTTCTAGGGGCCATGTCATATTTCTAGGGGGCCAACAGTAAGATGGTAAAGTATCTATTTTTCCAGCTAACAACGACTATGAGGGGGACCACAGAGGCATATTAGGCTCAGAAGTGGGCCATGAGAAAAAAGAAAAAAAAGAAGACCCCCTGATGTAAGGGGACCAGGTCCATTGGTATAGATTCATGCTGCATGATGGGAAAATTACAACGATGATGACTTGTAATATACGATTATTTTTAGAATGTGTGATTCCTGAATACGCACATTGGAATCCTCGCTGGTGCTACGGAGTTCGAGCACTGTGCTGAGATCCTCCTTGTGTGATCTAAGTGAGGAGATTGGAGCACTGATGGAGTTGTCAGTGTGCAGTGGTGACGGACCTTAAGACCAAAACCAAATCCAATATTAATGTACGAATGTGTCGATTTATCGATCAGAATGCACAAAACATCAATATACATCAATATTAGAAAACACGGTTACATGGAATATGACAGATCATAGAAAGAATGGGTGGATGGCATAGCAGACATATAAATCAGAAACCATTTTCTCATAACTCAAAAAGCTCAGAGTGTCACTGACGTTTCACGTAATTCATGACGGCCAGCAGTTGAAAGAAAGTACAGGCTTGAAAAACAAAAAAGAAAACACACACATACACGCACACATTTGGACACATTTGTAAAATTGTGAATACATGGCCGCAGTTTACGAGACAATAATATGGTCAGATTTTTGGGGACGCTCAGACAAGCAGTAAAACATAATAGGGGTTGTTCCGTAAAAATCAGTATTTAAAAACAGCTCAATCAGTGTCGTAACTTCCGAGTTTTATACAGAAACATTCTATCCGATTGACCAACGAGGCAGCAAGATAATAATAATGCAGGGCTCGTCTACGCCCAGAATTCATGGCGACATGTACAACGAGATAGCCAGGGGTTTTCATTAGCATGCAGGCCAAATCACCACAAAATGGCGGGATACATGCGTAACATGCCGCGTTTGTCTGCTGCACTGACGCGATATGTGTGTGCCAAACACAAACAGACACAAGACCGGAGTTCTGTCTGACGTGAACGGTCCCCGTTTGCCGCTAAACATGCATTGCAACGACGTCTCATACTGCAAATAAGCCTTCTGATGTTGTCTTGAGGAATTCTCTGCCACTCCTGCTGAAGGGCCTGGGCTAACTGCTGAAGAGTCTCTAGAGCGGCTGGACGTTGTTGGACGCGTCTATTCAGGAGGTCCCACAACTGCTCAATAGGACACAGGTCGGGGGACATAGGCGGCTACGGTAACGTTCGGATATGCTGCATCTGAAGGTGATCTTGGACGTCGCGAGCACGGTGAGGACGTGCATTGTCATCCTGGAAGATGAAATCTGGTCCGTGCCGTTGCGCAAATGGCACAACGATAGGCTCGATGATGTTGTCACGGTAGTAGA
This sequence comes from Oreohelix idahoensis, assembly GCA_024509875.1. Taxonomy (NCBI): domain Eukaryota; kingdom Metazoa; phylum Mollusca; class Gastropoda; order Stylommatophora; family Oreohelicidae; genus Oreohelix; species Oreohelix idahoensis. Next base: position 144,339 of record JAMPIV010022084.1, read on the forward strand.
GCCCTGTGATATTGACCTGGCATATGTGAAGGTCGGTCCTGTCATTCATACAGATGCCTGCCCACACCATTACACTGCCACCTCCATAACGGTTGTGTGCAACAGTTGCAGGAGGCTGGTAACGCTTACCTTGCCGTCGCCAGACACGTATTCGACGATCATGAAAATCAAAACGAAACGGGACTCATCAGAAAACATCACTGATGCCCACTGTTGATTGGTCCACCGATGATGACGTTGGCACCAATCCATTCTTGCTCGCCTGTGTTGTGGTGACATGGGCAATGCTACAAACGGTCTGCGTGAGGCCAGTTGCACTTGGTGCAAACGGTTTCGTACTGTCTGAGTTGAGACCCGGATCCCAGTGGTCTGTTGAAGGTGTTGCTGAAGTTGAGTAGCATTTAGAGTCCGAGTTCTGAGGGCCTGAGTAACAAGAAGTTGATCTTGACGGCGTGTGGTGACTCTTGGGCGGCCAGTCCGAGGCAGATCAGCCACTGTGCGGAAATTTTGAGACCTGTTCCACAGTCTGCTGACAACTGATTGTGAAACATTGAGGTTCCGAGCAACATCCACTTGCCGACTTCCGGTTTGCAACATGCCTATGCCTATCCATCTCTGCTGTTCTGTCAAACGTTCCATGACGAAGAAAAGAAATTTTATCTGTTGCAGAGTCTTTTTATACCTGTCCATGATGAGTAGTGTTCATCAAACCCGAGATACACGCATTTTTGTGAAAAAGAATAATGTGTGAACTTTACGGATGGGCTCCACCTCTGTTCTTGGGATTGGCTTACTCATCACGACTCACCAGGTCAACATGATATTGCACGTGAGAGTGGAGAAGAGCGTGCTCGATATGTCCATACAACCATTAAAATACGAAATCCACTCTTTTGTAAAATAATTCATACCATCTTAAAATATCCCCTACTTTTTGTGACTAGTATACATTCTTCCTTTTCCGCATTAAAAAAAAATTATGGAAAGAGGAAAGTCAGTAAAGAGATTTATGACGCCACATACGAGGTGGTTCTGGGTTTATGTGACGAGATATGTCGGGGGGCGGCCGCAATAATCTTTGACGTCATATGTGGACGACCCCAAACTTGAAGTTTTTCTTTTGTAGCTCAATAGCAATTGTCTTTCCTAGTTCGTCTAAGTCACTGTTTCACAAACCTCTTAGGGTCACCGCCCCCTTGACTCCCAGAGAACATCCCAAGCGCCCCCTCCATTTCCCATCTTTCATAACTCGTCCGCGTTCCATTGATGTTGTCTCTCGAATCCACATTTTTAACCCTAATACTGTTACGCAATATTTGAATAGGATAATGCAGTCAATTACCAAATATTCGCAGTACCCCCTGAAAAGCGTCCCCACCCCCATATGCCTACTCCACTTTGGGCCCCTCTGCTATAGGGTTTTTAAGAAACATGGACGAGCGACATTAGGGAAGACTAGCTCGGGCGTTGGCGCAGCTGGCGAGTCCTTTTTAGGGCCTTATGCTAGCAGATAGATAATGTTAGTCTTTTTCAGGACTTAGTATCTATCAACGCTGATCGGGTTAGCAGTCAACAGAGTTGACGTTTTTTTTTTTTGGATGGTAAATGCGCTCTGATATAACCAAATAGGTTGAAAGAACGCGCCTCGCCAGAAGAAGGCAAAAAAAAAAAAAGACATTAGGGAAGAGCGCTGGGTTAGGGTTTGCTAATGCTACGTTCTCCTTTTAAACGCTGACGTCACGGACATGTATAATCAAACATGTAAGGGTTATATTCAGTAATATTGTTGAATTTAGCTTGACAATCCTCGACCACCCTATCACTACTGAACACCCGCGTGTCGCACCCTTTTCTCTTATTGTCCCCTTACTCCCTCCCAACGACCCCCAGGAGGCGGTTCTGCCCTCTTTGGGAACCACTGGTCTAAGTGGCTGCCCCAGTTGTCATGAGGTAGTATTAATCCACGCAGTTCCTTATTCAGTGGCGCCATCTTTCTCTCAACTTTTTTAAAGACATTTCGTCCAGGAGCACTTGTTGCAACGAAGACAAGAATCTACACCATGTTTTGAGAAATGGTGGATGGGAATATTAATAGTGTCAAAGATAAACTACTTACACTATGGATTTTATGAATACTTTCATACACTCGGCTCTAACCACTAGAAGACGACCATAACATACAGTAGCTGACATAAACTCACCATAACACCTGTAACAGGTTCAGTTCCCTTTAATAAATATGCATGCACACAATGAAGCCACACACGGCTAGAAATACATATGCAATACAATGCAACAGAAATGCCCAAAATCACTTGCAATAATCAACAACCCAATCTATCATTATAAAAAACTCGCGGGTATGTCGTACTGAGTAAGCAACACAAGGACTTTCGCTCACCGGCTAAGTCCTGCACTATGATAAAGCCATACTCAACTACAAATGACTTCTCATGAATGAATTACGAAAGAATGCTGCTAGAAACTACATCACTGTTCTAGACATATGCAAACTAAACTTGACCACATGCATAAATGACAGGCACCCTCAAAGAACAATAATGGCATCCAAATATCCCAGCGAAATGCTGACAGGGAACAACACGGCGACCTCTCCGGTCGGTATCCAGAAACTTAACTACCTTTCCGCGCCAGAATTCGGGCGCACTTCCTTCCAGGTCACATGACCAAAACGTGTTTTAAATTTGTGTCAGGGTTGTCACTCTTCAGCGTGAACAACTTAATATTATGTCGCACATATATACTGTGACATCCACCCCACTAAGAAAGAAAACGAAGTTTTCTTCCACCGGAGGAGTCACGCCTAACCCCTTTCGGAGTATGACGAACAGAATGCCGAAACGGCACCTCCTCATCTAGTTAGAGAATGCCAAAGATGTCTACACCATTGTCATTCATGCCTTCTCACCCCATACATTAGACATAATATGAGTATGAACTAAACCGCCCAGGTACTGGTAGTCGTGAAAAATAACAACGACTGTCCTACCCTGGTCTATCCAAACACAACATATATTATAGATTATTCATACATATCTAAGTATCAATACTAAGACATAATCTGATAGTATACAAACTCCTGTCTACACACTATAAATATACATATATTATAACATGATTTATACATACGTAGCGTATAACTCTATCCATATTGCCTTTATGGCATCATAACACATAAATCATATATCACAATACATGTTCATAAACATCAACTCTAATGATTATAATACATTTCTTCCACACACCAAAAAAAAAAAACAATGTAAATACTCTCTACGGATGCTCCAGTCCCACACCAATCTCATAATCTGGACAAGTTTACAAAACCCACATATTCCTTTAACCGACTGTGGAGCATAGGTTTTTGATAAATGCACACCAAGCCTGCCTACAGTGTGCCTGCCTACAGCATGCCTGCCCACAGTATGCCTGCCTACAACATGCCTGCCTACAGTATGCCTGCCTACAGTATGTCTGCCTACAGTATGTCTGCCTACAGTATGCCTACCTACAGTGACTGCCCACAGCATGCCTGCCCACAGTATGAAGCATAACATATTATAGCACAACATGCATTGCAAGAAATCTCATATTCATATCAAAATGGTACTGAGGGCGTAAGTCAGACTCTAAGGTTCGGTTCGCGTCAGCCGAAACATCTCACTGAACACAAACCCGAACCTAACCCTAGCTATTGCTGAACTATCAGCAGGTGGTTCTGAAGCAAGGACATATGCTTCTGCCTAACTGCCTTACGTGCACCCCAACTATTCGCAAAAGTGACCCGTGTCATTTTGGTATTGTCGCGCAATGACAGTACCTCCACAAATTTAACCGGCGCGACCTCATCAAACACCCATCTGAGTGTGCGCCAACTAGCACTCAGTGGAACGTTACGCACCCAAACTGTGCGATCGCCAGCTATCGGACCCTCGTAAATACCTCTACTGCTCCTAATCATGTCACTTGGTATTTGCTGCGAAACCCGTCTTCGATATACCTTCTTGCCATCCGCTAGGGAACTCTTGAGTTTTCGGAGCGCTGTTCCAGCCTCACCCATGGCCTTGTGCACTCCCTGTACATTGCCGATGATTAAATCGGCAATCGGATCCTCAAGAACCAGAGAGAAACGGAGTGTCCACATTAATATTCGCCTGGGGGTAAGACTCCACTGTGCCCCCGAAAGTGGTGTACTTTACAGTTTTGCCTGTAAGGCAGGAGTCGTCAATGCATGACCGTCGCACCCCAATTGTGGTGCAATCAGTGTCCCGCAACACCCGGACTGGTCTATTCTTCACCTTGCCTTCGTGGAGAATCACTCTACCAGTCTCATGGACTGCCGATAAACATGGTGCCGCATGCCCGCATTGAAGCACTACCCTCTCGTTCGCGTGAAAGAGAGGGCGACACCCTGCACATTCCTCACTATTAATTGTATCCAGCACAAACGTGGAATTCGCGTGTTCTATCTGTGTGGCGCACCTATCAGCGCAATGATTTTTGCCACCACAACTGGAACACATGCGCTCCTTCTTCTTATCGCGTGAACCTTTGCTGGAGCTTTTCGATGACGAAGATCCCGCATCAGAGTCAGAAGATCGACTCTCTGAGGACCCACTCCTCTGCTTGGAATGTTTTGTTTTATACCAAAACCGGTCTTCGTCCCGAAAGTCCTCGAAACGTACCTGCTTACGCGCTTGGCGCTCCCCTCCGTCACTATTACTTCTAAATTGTCGGTTCTGCCAACTCGGCCGACCATTCCTATGATATCGGAAATTCCCATAATTTCCTCTACGCGGCTGATAGGGACTGGAGGGTCTCTCATACTTCTGCTCTTGGCCCCTGTCTGACTAATTTCGCAAAGGATGGCGTTTAACTTTGCCGACACTGGCAACTAAGTCTTCTGACAGACCCGACTTCTGAATAGGTTTGCCCGGACGGACAAGGACATAATGGTGCCCCAATTGGGCCATGGACTTAATGTCCTTTGGTTGAAGTTCCTGAAAAAAACCCAACCAACTCACTGGAACACGAAGACAACACTTTGTCCCGTAGCACTAAGTCTAACAAGCCATTATAGTCCTTAGGAATTCCCTCCATTTCAATCCACCTATTCAGCATGAGCTTTATCTTTGAGATAAAATCCTCGAAGTCCTGGTCTGCGCTTGGCATCGCGTTTTTAAAACGCGTCCGGTAGCCGTCAGTAGTCAGGCGGAACTTCCGGAGCAAACTTTCCTTTACTTTGTCGTAATCGGCCCTTTCCTCTAATGGGAGGCTATAGAAAGTCTCCATCGCAGGCCCCACTAGCAGCGTCGATAACAGAGATGGCCACTGATCTCTGTCAGCCTTATAGGCCACGAATTCGGCTTCGAACCTCTCAAGGAAAAATCTAAACATTCAATTTTATCATTAAAATTCGGCAGACGCAGCCTAAAGGGACGATGAGCCCCTCCAGGAGTCGAGTTCTGACCACTCGCACCCACTTCCAATTTCTTCAATTGTATTTCCTTATCCATCATCTTCTCTTCCAGAGCTATTCTCATTCTCTCCTTCTCTAACTCTCTATCTTCCCTCATCTTCTTTTCTTTCCATTCTCTATCTTCTCTCAACTTCTTTTCTTGCAATTCGGTTTCTCTCTGTTTCCACTCATTTTCTTCTTTCATTTTATTTTCTTGCAATTCTCTCTCTATCTTCTTTTCTGCCAATTTTGGCTCTATCTTCTTTTCTTGTAACTCGAATTCTTTCCTTTTTAGCTCTAGCTCTTCAGCTCGAGCATCTCTTAGGGCATTCTGTTTCTCAAACCTCTCTAGAGCTTTTTGATTTTCAACTGAATAAAATTCAGCTTTAGCATAGTCATTTAATTCTCTTCCAGTGTACCCACATTCTTTCCCAATCTGAATGAAAGCCTGTAGGTCCATGGTGTACAATCAGAATGCTCACTCTTATCCCTTGCTATAAATTTTCTATACCAATATTCAGTAGTATATATTCCACTTATATCACCAGATAACTTTCTGGTTACCAAAATATGCAGTAATAATAGTAAATATTGATATCACCTCTCAATATACACATATATGTATATATATGCGTGTAAGTATATAACACCTCACCTCTCACTGTATACACATCATCAGCCTTTATCTCTTATAGTATATAGTTTTACTTTGCCACTTGGCTACTACTTCAATACTCTGAAAATTTGGTCTTTCTGACCACTTAGTCTCTGTGATACACTCAAACAAACTTACAATAGTCGACAATTGTATAATAACAACTGATGAAACTTTCTGGTGCTATGACACCACTATACCAACTTAGTCACACATCAGGTTTTTACTTCCAAGACTGTTACTGGCACCTACACTGGTGCTATACTCAGATAATACTTTACTTACTACTAGTCTTAATAATCTCTGTAATGCAAGTGTTTCTTATGGCAAAATGAGCACTACACAGATGAAAGAAACACACACACCACACTACAAAAACAAAATTCCAGTCACGAGGGACAAGATGATAGACTAAGAAAAGTAGAGGTAGATTTATATGTACAATGCGTGACTGCACACGAATGAAAACAAGGGATACCTGTAAACAAAACAGCAAGATGAAACAAGAGAATACACCACTTAAACACAACAAAAGAATTACTGAATGTACACGACAATGTAACTACAAACTAAAGGAATACACCTAACACCAACAGGGCTTGGAATGTTAAGCAGGACAGTCGCAGGAAATCTGTCTGCCTTACTCCACCACAAAACAAACACAGCCACACCCTATAAAGAATCCGTCTAATCCAATCTTTTCCCACAAGTAGGCCAAGAATGGATTAGGCTCACCACCCTTCCTCCCTTGGACAAACAAATATAAAATTACACACTAAACTAAACAACAACTATACTCAACAATGAAGTGCTGAAAGCTATCTCCTTCACTGGGTACCACCAGACCACTCAAGTTAAAATAAACTAAATAAACTATAAGTACAATTATTCTATAATGTATCAAGATATATAAATACCAAGACAAACAGTGAAAGTTCAGATCTACCTAACTATAGACATACATACACAGAGTAAGTCCTACCCAGAAAGTAGAGAAAATTAACGGAACAAAAGGAAAGAAAAACAACAACAAACCAAGAAGCAAGCTCCAAGAAGAAAATAAATAGACAGAACTACCATACTTCACAAGATCAGACTATACGATACATAGGATCAGATTACAAGACAGAAAAGAAAATTCAGAATTTATAGAAAGAAGAAAAAACCAATAAGAAACAATCATACAACATAGTATAAAAAAATTACAAACAAAAAACTTAACTGATGGTCCAACGGCGCTTGATCAAGAAGCTTCCACAGCACAGGTAATGAAGATGAAAACGGTACAAACAGCACTTCACACTTGTACATCCAAGCGAAAAAAATATAGTTCCAGGAAATCAGACTTCTCTGTCAGTCTGTCTGCCAGTATAAACACTACTGTCACCAGGCACGGTACTGCATCAATATCGATGAATACGAACTGTTCTATTTGATCATAATATAGTACTGTCCACAATAGATCACCGAATGTGTACTCCAAGATCACAGAAGTCTTCAAGGTAACGTATACTGGACCCACACAGGTCAGCAGGCTACACTGCACATAAGTATTCACAACTGGTTGGACACATCAGTGTAGTAAGGGCACGTCAGAGGCGTTGACTGTCACCCCTGGTTGGGCACATCAGTGTAGTAAGGTCAAGACAAGATGTCCAACCCGATGACCTGAAGTACCAGTCACCCTATCAACCTCTTATCATCTACAACTTCCTAACACCAATCTCCTTCCACCCTATACCGAGGTTGACCAAGCTATCTCCCATATGACACTCCACTTGCCGTCTGGGACAATCTAAGTAGATGGTACCAACACCTCAAACTCCGCTGCTCCACCTGGACCAATACCACCACCTGAAATGACGACCACACTACGCTGTGAAACTAACCTTAAACCGCGACTGTAGCACCAAAAATACCTTCAACACAAAGCCAAACACACTGACTAAACTCACTGAACTTGAAAACAACACCCGTACACTGTGACCTGCAAACAAAACTAGATTGCGTATCGTGACGCGTCACACTTGACCGCCTACAGGTCACTACTGCAAACTGGCAAACACACAAACAACTAGAAGTAACTCACTCCCGTGACTTAATACTACTGTGAAGGCGCCAACACGGCTACAACCGTCTACCTCTCTGTGTGTAAAATTCTTACAGGCCTGTCTATAGACCACATAGGTCTTACGGCCTTGATGCCAAATATCATATAATAATGTGAAACATAGAATACATCAGCTGGGAATTTAATATTACAAAATACTGAAAAACCACTTGCCCCACGGCCTACAGAATAGACGAGCCCCCAGATGTCAAAGATAAACTACTTACACTATGGATTTTATGAATAATTTCATACACTTGGCTCTAACCACTAGGGGACGACCATAACATACAGTAGCTGACATAAACTCACCATAACACCTGTAACAGGCTCAGTTCCCTTTAATAAATATGCATGCACACAATGAAGCCACACACGGCTAGAAATACATATGCAATACAACGCAACAGAAATGCCCAAAATCACTTGCAATAATCAACAACCCAATCTATCATTATCAAAAACTCGCGGGTATGTCGTACTGAGTAAACAACACAAGGACTTTCGCTCACCGGCTAAGTCCTGCACTATGATAAAGCCATACTCAACTACAAATGACTTCTCATGAATGAATTACGAAAGAATGCTGCTAGAAACTACATCACTGTTCTAGACATATGCAAACTAAACTTGACCACATGCATAAATGACAGGCACCCTCAAAGAACAATAATGGCATCCAAATATCCCAGCGAAATGCTGACAGGGAACAACACGGCGACCTCTCCGGTCGGTATCCAGAAACTCAACAACCGTTCCGCGCCAGAATTCGGGCGCACTTCCTTCCAGGTCACATGACCAAAACGGGTTTTAAATTTGTGTCAGGGTTGTCACTCTTCAGCGTGACCAACTTAATATTATGTCGCACATATATACTGTGATAAATAGCTTTTTGATACTGTGGGTTTTTTAATGGCTCCCCGTCAACAGTAAACACAAGAATCTGTGTGTTTAATTTATCAATACAAGGTATGGTTATGTCATCCAACTCCTTCAGACACAGCAACAAAGGGGGTTGGAGTGGCTAAGAGGTATGGCGTCCGCCTCGAATTCTAGAGGTACCGGGTTCAATTCCCAGTAGAGGGAATATAATTTTTTTTCAGAACCAGTGGTCTTAATGATGTCATTCTCCCCTCTGGTCTCATGGGTAGTGAGATCGGATACCTAGCCTTCTCGGATAAGGACGAAAAAATAGGAGGTCCTGTGTGCAAGTCGCGCACGTTAAAAATCACTCGGCAGTTGGAAATCATAAAGGCCGCTGCCCTGGCAAAATTTAAAAATTAGAAACCTACCCACTACAAACATTATTATAGAATGTGTGGTTCCTATATACACACACTGGCATTATCGTTGGTGGTACGGAGTTCGTGCACTGTGCTGAGATCCTCTTTGTGTGATGGTGTTGTCCGTGTGCAATGAAGATAATCCTTAAAACCAAACCAGAACAAACATTTGAAAGTCAACGGTTCAAGAGACAGTGTAAGAGACAGTGTAAGAGACAGTGTAAGAGAGAGACAGTCAAGAGACGGTTTTAAAAACAGTTAAAGAGACAGTGTAAGAGACCGTGTAAGAGACAATTTAAGAGACAGTGTTGGAGACAGTCAAGAGACGGTTTTAAAAACAGTTCAAGAGACAGTGTAAGAGACAGTGTAAGAGACAATGTAAGAGACAATTTAAGAGACAGTGTTGTAGACAGTCAATAGACGGTTTTAAAAACAGTTCAAGACACAGTGTTGGAGACAGTCAAGAGACGGTTTTAAAAACAGCTCAAGAGACAGTTTAAGAGACAGTGTTGGAAACAGTCAAAAGACGGTTTTAAAAACAGTTCAAGAGACAGTGTAAGAGACAGTGTAAGAGACAATGTAAGAGACAATTTAAGAGACAGTGTTGTAGACAGTCAATAGACGGTTTTAAAAACAGTTCAAGAGACAGTGTTGGAAACAGTCAAGAGACGGTTTTAAAAACAGTTCAAGAGACAGTGTAAGAGACAGTGTAAGAGACAATGTAAGAGACAATTTAAGAGACAATTTAAGAGACAGTGTTGGAGACAGTCAATAGACGGTTTTAAAAACAGTTCAAGAGACAGTGTTGGAAACAGTCAAGAGACGGTTTTAAAAACAGTTCAAGAGACAGTGTAAGAGACAGTGTAAGAGACAATGTAAGAGACAATTTAAGAGACAGTGTTGGAGACAGCCAATAGACGGTTTTAAAAACAGTTCAAGAGACAGTTTAAGAGACAGGTCAAAAGACGGTTTTAGTGACAATTCAAGAGGCGGTTCCAGAGACAGTACAGAAGACTGATGAAGACACAAGTCAAGGGACGGTTTAAGAGACTGTTCAGGAGATTGTTTATGAGACTGCTAGCGATACAGGTAAAAAGATTGTTCAAAAGCAATTTAAGAGATTGTTCAAGAGGCTACTGAAGACACAGTCCAGAGATAGTTCGAGAGACGATTTAAGAGACAGTTCAAGAGACTGTTCAAGAGACTGTTCAAGAGACTGTTCAAGAGACAGTTCAAGAGACTGTTCAAGAGAAGTTCAAGACAGAGTTTAAAACAAGACAAGTTTAAGAGATATATCACGAGACTATTCAGAAGAATATTCAATAAACTGTTCGACATTTTGAAGAGCCAATTCAAGAGACAATTCATTAAAAAAAAGGAGACAGTCCAAGACACAGTACACAACCGAGACAGTTCTAGAGACAGTTCAAGAGAATGTTCGACAGACCACTCAAAGCAGGGTTCTCAAGCAATCTAATTTTTTAATTGCTCACTTTCGAGCTCCAACTCAAGTTATTATTGTTATTTTCACATTTATGTTTTAAAAAAATGCACAACATAACTTTGGAAGAGAAACTTTATTTATTAAAAAATTCTTACACAATGTAAATGTCACTTAACTAAAATCATTCAATCATCTTTATATTAATAATTCATTACGTAAAAAAAATTTATTGCAACAATAAAATCGCCTTTTATAGCCCTACCTGAGATTATTTAAAATAAAGCAGAAAACTGTCACTCTACATTAGCTTGGATTGTTGGTCTGCTTGCAGAGACACTATACAGCCTGTATATGGTGCGGGCAGCTGTGAAAGACCTCAAAACCACTCAACTTTTAGCCACCAATATGTCCATCGTCTCACGATCTTTCAAAAACGTTCTCCTGAATAATGCTTCATTACAATTTATGAATCACATAAACAAACCCACTGGTGTCTTTCTTGTTTATCTAATTCATTGTCGAAGTCATCACGTCCTGAAGAATCCATCATCACCTCCGATTTAAATATTAGTCGCGTTTATATTTGACGCTTAGAATCAAGGTATTCCACACATTAAATAAATATTAGACAAACATAAAGGTATGTTTTCAGGCACTCGTAAGAAATAAAGAAGTAGAAAACTAGACAACAGAAAAACAACAGACGTGAGTGGCTTACCCAAGACCCGAACCCAGGACCTTCCGTGCGACAACCCCGCCTAGCCATGCAAGCGAATCACACTATCCTCCCTGCCATCTAGGCATCACCAAAAAACGATGCTTCGATGACAGGTCATTAGTGCGACCCGCAACACATAACACCGGAAATTTACCATGGGCAGTCCAGCCTATTAATGACGCAATCACTTCTGTTGTTCCCCTATCATACAGTATAGGTCAGACTACACAAGACAAAGACCTTAATACTGTGTCTAGTAAATGATAGAAGACTAAGAACAGTAAGTACAGGACAGAGGGTAGTTTTTGGTATTGTATAGACATTTATAACACATAAGGAAGGGAAACCCGAGGCCTGTAAATTAGGCGGGGTTGTCGCACGGAAGGTCCTGGATTCGAGTCCTGGTCTGTTGTTTTTCTGTTATCTAGTTTTCTACTTCTTTATTTCTTACGAGTGCCTGAAAACATACCTTTATGTTTGTCTAATATTTATTTACTGTTTACAGGCCTCGGGTTTCCCTTCCTTATGTATTCCACACATTATAGACAGTTGACAATTTGGATGGGCCTCTCTTTCTAGGTATATTTTAATTCTTTCACGTGTTTACTGGCAACAAATGAACAAACTTTGCTGCGGGGTGGATATCAGAAGCCTGAAGCTCGTATGACTGCTAGTGGTGAAAGCCAAAAGGAAGCCACTGATCAGTGGCTTCCTTTTGGCTTTCACCACTAGCAGTCATACGAGCTTCAGGCTTCTGATATCCACCCCGCAGCAAAGTTTGTTCATTTGTTGCCAGTAAACACGTGAAAGAATTAAAATATACCTAGAAAGAGAGGCCCATCCAAATTGTCAACTGTCTATAATGTGTGGAATACATAAGGAAGGGAAACCCGAGGCCTGTAAACAGTAAATAAATATTAGACAAACATAAAGGTATGTTTTCAGGCACTCGTAAGAAATAAAGAAGTAGAAAACTAGATAACAGAAAAACAACAGACCAGGACTCGAATCCAGGACCTTCCGTGCGACAACCCCGCCTAATTTACAGGCCTCGGGTTTCCCTTCCTTATGTGTTATAAATGTCTATACAATACCAAAAACTACCCTCTGTCCTGTACTTACTGTTCTTAGTCTTCTATCATTTACTAGACACAGTATTAAGGTCTTTGTCTTGTGTAGTCTGACCTATACTGTATGATAGGGGAACAACAGAAGTGATTGCGTCATTAATAGGCTGGACTGCCCATGGTAAATTTCCGGTGTTATGTGTTGCGGGTCGCACTAATGACCTGTCATCGAAGCATCGTTTTTTGGTGATGCCTAGATGGCAGGGAGGATAGTGTGATTCGCTTGCATGGCTAGGCGGGGTTGTCGCACGGAAGGTCCTGGGTTCGGGTCTTGGGTAAGCCACTCACGTCTGTTGTTTTTCTGTTGTCTAGTTTTCTACTTCTTTATTTCTTACGAGTGCCTGAAAACATACCTTTATGTTTGTCTAATATTTATTTAATGTGTGGAATACCTTGATTCTAAGCGTCAAATATAAACGCGACTAATATTTAAATCGGAGGTGATGATGGATTCTTCAGGACGTGATGACTTCGACAATGAATTAGATAAACAAGAAAGACACCAGTGGGTTTGTTTATGTGATTCATAAATTGTAATGAAGCATTATTCAGGAGAACGTTTTTGAAAGATCGTGAGACGATGGACATATTGGTGGCTAAAAGTTGAGTGGTTTTGAGGTCTTTCACAGCTGCCCGCACCATATACAGGCTGTATAGTGTCTCTGCAAGCAGACCAACAATCCAAGCTAATGTAGAGTGACAGTTTTCTGCTTTATTTTAAATAATCTCAGGTAGGGCTATAAAAGGCGATTTTATTGTTGCAATAAATTTTTTTTACGTAATGAATTATTAATATAAAGATGATTGAATGATTTTAGTTAAGTGACATTTACATTGTGTAAGAATTTTTTAATAAATAAAGTTTCTCTTCCAAAGTTATGTTGTGCATTTTTTTAAAACATAAATGTGAAAATAACAATAATAACTTGAGTTGGAGCTCGAAAGTGAGCAATTAAAAAATTAGATTGCTTGAGAACCCTGCTTTGAGTGGTCTGTCGAACATTCTCTTGAACTGTCTCTAGAACTGTCTCGGTTGTGTACTGTGTCTTGGACTGTCTCCTTTTTTTTAATGAATTGTCTCTTGAATTGGCTCTTCAAAATGTCGAACAGTTTATTGAATATTCTTCTGAATAGTCTCGTGATATATCTCTTAAACTTGTCTTGTTTTAAACTCTGTCTTGAACTTCTCTTGAACAGTCTCTTGAACTGTCTCTTGAACAGTCTCTTGAACAGTCTCTTGAACAGTCTCTTGAACTGTCTCTTAAATCGTCTCTCGAACTATCTCTGGACTGTGTCTTCAGTAGCCTCTTGAACAATCTCTTAAATTGCTTTTGAACAATCTTTTTACCTGTATCGCTAGCAGTCTCATAAACAATCTCCTGAACAGTCTCTTAAACCGTCCCTTGACTTGTGTCTTCATCAGTCTTCTGTACTGTCTCTGGAACCGCCTCTTGAATTGTCACTAAAACCGTCTTTTGACCTGTCTCTTAAACTGTCTCTTGAACTGTTTTTAAAACCGTCTATTGGCTGTCTCCAACACTGTCTCTTAAATTGTCTCTTACATTGTCTCTTACACTGTCTCTTACACTGTCTCTTGAACTGTTTTTAAAACCGTCTCTTGACTGTTTCCAACACTGTCTCTTGAACTGTTTTTAAAACCGTCTATTGACTGTCTCCAACACTGTCTCTTAAATTGTCTCTTAAATTGTCTCTTACATTGTCTCTTACACTGTCTCTTACACTGTCTCTTGAACTGTTTTTAAAACCGTCTCTTGACTGTTTCCAACACTGTCTCTTGAACTGTTTTTAAAACCGTCTATTGACTGTCTACAACACTGTCTCTTAAATTGTCTCTTACATTGTCTCTTACACTGTCTCTTACACTGTCTCTTGAACTGTTTTTAAAACCGTCTTTTGACTGTTTCCAACACTGTCTCTTAAACTGTCTCTTGAGCTGTTTTTAAAACCGTCTCTTGACTGTCTCCAACACTGTGTCTTGAACTGTTTTTAAAACCGTCTATTGACTGTCTACAACACTGTCTCTTAAATTGTCTCTTACATTGTCTCTTACACTGTCTCTTACACTGTCTCTTGAACTGTTTTTAAAACCGTCTCTTGACTGTCTCCAACACTGTCTCTTAAATTGTCTCTTACACGGTCTCTTACACTGTCTCTTTAACTGTTTTTAAAACCGTCTCTTGACTGTCTCTCTCTTACACTGTCTCTTACACTGTCTCTTACACTGTCTCTTGAACCGTTGACTTTCAAATGTTTGTTCTGGTTTGGTTTTAAGGATTATCTTCATTGCACACGGACAACACCATCACACAAAGAGGATCTCAGCACAGTGCACGAACTCCGTACCACCAACGATAATGCCAGTGTGTGTATATAGGAACCACACATTCTATAATAATGTTTGTAGTGGGTAGGTTTCTAATTTTTAAATTTTGCCAGGGCAGCGGCCTTTATGATTTCCAACTGCCGACTGATTTTTAACGTGCGCGACTTGCACACAGGACCTCCTATTTTTTCGTCCTTATCCGAGAAGGCTAGGTATCCGATCTCACTACCCATGAGACCAGAGGGGAGAATGACATCATTAAGACCACTGGTTCTGAAAAAAAATTATATTCCCTCTACTGGCAATTGAACCCGGTACCTCTAGAATTCGAGGCGGACGCCATACCTCTTAGCCACTCCAACCCCCTTTGTTGCTGTGTCTGAAGGAGTTGGATGACATAACCATACCTTGTATTGATAAATTAAACACACAGATTCTTGTGTTTACTGTTGACGGGGAGCCATTAAAAAACCCACAGTATCAAAAAGCTATTTATCACAGTATATATGTGCGACATAATATTAAGTTGGTCACGCTGAAGAGTGACAACCCTGACACAAATTTAAAACCCGTTTTGGTCATGTGACCTGGAAGGAAGTGCGCCCGAATTCTGGCGCGGAACGGTTGTTGAGTTTCTGGATACCGACCGGAGAGGTCGCCGTGTTGTTCCCTGTCAGCATTTCGCTGGGATATTTGGATGCCATTATTGTTCTTTGAGGGTGCCTGTCATTTATGCATGTGGTCAAGTTTAGTTTGCATATGTCTAGAACAGTGATGTAGTTTCTAGCAGCATTCTTTCGTAATTCATTCATGAGAAGTCATTTGTAGTTGAGTATGGCTTTATCATAGTGCAGGACTTAGCCGGTGAGCGAAAGTCCTTGTGTTGTTTACTCAGTACGACATACCCGCGAGTTTTTGATAATGATAGATTGGGTTGTTGATTATTGCAAGTGATTTTGGGCATTTCTGTTGCATTGTATTGCATATGTATTTCTAGCCGTGTGTGGCTTCATTGTGTGCATGCATATTTATTAAAGGGAACTGAGCCTGTTACAGGTGTTATGGTGAGTTTATGTCAGCTACTGTATGTTATGGTCGTCCCCTAGTGGTTAGAGCCAAGTGTATGAAATTATTCATAAAATCCATAGTGTAAGTAGTTTATCTTTGACATCTGGGGGCTCGTCTATTCTGTAGGCCGTGGGGCAAGTGGTTTTTCAGTATTTTGTAATATTAAATTCCCAGCTGATGTATTCTATGTTTCACATTATTATATGATATTTGGCATCAAGGCCGTAAGACCTATGTGGTCTATAGACAGGCCTGTAAGAATTTTACACACAGAGAGGTAGACGGTTGTAGCCGTGTTGGCGCCTTCACAGTAGTATTAAGTCGCGGGAGTGAGTTACTTCTAGTTGTTTGTGTGTTTGCCAGTTTGCAGTAGTGACCAGTAGGCGGTCAAGTGTGACGCGTCACGATACGCAATCTAGTTTTGTTTGCAGGTCACAGTGTACGGGTGTTGTTTTCAAGTTCAGTGAGTTTAGTCAGTGTGTTTGGCTTTGTGTTGAAGGTATTTTTGGTGCTACAGTCGCGGTTTAAGGTTAGTTTCACAGCGTAGTGTGGTCGTCATTTCAGGTGGTGGTATTGGTCCAGGTGGAGCAGCGGAGTTTGAGGTGTTGGTACCATCTACTTAGATTGTCCCAGACGGCAAGTGGAGTGTCATATGGGAGATAGCTTGGTCAACCTCGGTATAGGGTGGAAGGAGATTGGTGTTAGGAAGTTGTAGATGATAAGAGGTTGATAGGGTGACTGGTACTTCAGGTCATCGGGTTGGACATCTTGTCTTGACCTTACTACACTGATGTGCCCAACCAGGGGTGACAGTCAACGCCTCTGACGTGCCCTTACTACACTGATGTGTCCAACCAGTTGTGAATACTTATGTGCAGTGTAGCCTGCTGACCTGTGTGGGTCCAGTATACGTTACCTTGAAGACTTCTGTGATCTTGGAGTACACATTCGGTGATCTATTGTGGACAGTACTATATTATGATCAAATAGAACAGTTCGTATTCATCGATATTGATGCAGTACCGTGCCTGGTGACAGTAGTGTTTATACTGGCAGACAGACTGACAGAGAAGTCTGATTTCCTGGAACTATATTTTTTTCGCTTGGATGTACAAGTGTGAAGTGCTGTTTGTACCGTTTTCATCTTCATTACCTGTGCTGTGGAAGCTTCTTGATCAAGCGCCGTTGGACCATCAGTTAAGTTTTTTGTTTGTAATTTTTTTATACTATGTTGTATGATTGTTTCTTATTGGTTTTTTCTTCTTTCTATAAATTCTGAATTTTCTTTTCTGTCTTGTAATCTGATCCTATGTATCGTATAGTCTGATCTTGTGAAGTATGGTAGTTCTGTCTATTTATTTTCTTCTTGGAGCTTGCTTCTTGGTTTGTTGTTGTTTTTCTTTCCTTTTGTTCCGTTAATTTTCTCTACTTTCTGGGTAGGACTTACTCTGTGTATGTATGTCTATAGTTAGGTAGATCTGAACTTTCACTGTTTGTCTTGGTATTTATATATCTTGATACATTATAGAATAATTGTACTTATAGTTTATTTAGTTTATTTTAACTTGAGTGGTCTGGTGGTACCCAGTGAAGGAGATAGCTTTCAGCACTTCATTGTTGAGTATAGTTGTTGTTTAGTTTAGTGTGTAATTTTATATTTGTTTGTCCAAGGGAGGAAGGGTGGTGAGCCTAATCCATTCTTGGCCTACTTGTGGGAAAAGATTGGATTAGACGGATTCTTTATAGGGTGTGGCTGTGTTTGTTTTGTGGTGGAGTAAGGCAGACGGATTTCCTGCGACTGTCCTGCTTAACATTCCAAGCCCTGTTGGTGTTAGGTGTATTCCTTTAGTTTGTAGTTACATTGTCGTGTACATTCAGTAATTCTTTTGTTGTGTTTAAGTGGTGTATTCTCTTGTTTCATCTTGCTGTCTTGTTTACAGGTATCCCTTGTTTTCATTCGTGTGCAGTCACGCATTGTACATATAAATCTACCTCTACTTTTCTTAGTCTATCATCTTGTCCCTCGTGACTGGAATTTTGTTTTTGTAGTGTGGTGTGTGTGTTTCTTTCATCTGTGTAGTGCTCATTTTGCCATAAGAAACACTTGCATTACAGAGATTATTAAGACTAGTAGTAAGTAAAGTATTATCTGAGTATAGCACCAGTGTAGGTGCCAGTAACAGTCTTGGAAGTAAAAACCTGATGTGTGACTAAGTTGGTATAGTGGTGTCATAGCACCAGAAAGTTTCATCAGTTGTTATTATACAATTGTCGACTATTGTAAGTTTGTTTGAGTGTATCACAGAGACTAAGTGGTCAGAAAGACCAAATTTTCAGAGTATTGAAGTAGTAGCCAAGTGGCAAAGTAAAACTATATACTATAAGAGATAAAGGCTGATGATGTGTATACAGTGAGAGGTGAGGTGTTATATACTTACACGCATATATATACATATATGTGTATATTGAGAGGTGATATCAATATTTACTATTATTACTGCATATTTTGGTAACCAGAAAGTTATCTGGTGATATAAGTGGAATATATACTACTGAATATTGGTATAGAAAATTTATAGCAAGGGATAAGAGTGAGCATTCTGATTGTACACCATGGACCTACAGGCTTTCATTCAGATTGGGAAAGAATGTGGGTACACTGGAAGAGAATTAAATGACTATGCTAAAGCTGAATTTTATTCAGTTGAAAATCAAAAAGCTCTAGAGAGGTTTGAGAAACAGAATGCCCTAAGAGATGCTCGAGCTGAAGAGCTAGAGCTAAAAAGGAAAGAATTCGAGTTACAAGAAAAGAAGATAGAGCCAAAATTGGCAGAAAAGAAGATAGAGAGAGAATTGCAAGAAAATAAAATGAAAGAAGAAAATGAGTGGAAACAGAGAGAAACCGAATTGCAAGAAAAGAAGTTGAGAGAAGATAGAGAATGGAAAGAAAAGAAGATGAGGGAAGATAGAGAGTTAGAGAAGGAGAGAATGAGAATAGCTCTGGAAGAGAAGATGATGGATAAGGAAATACAATTGAAGAAATTGGAAGTGGGTGCGAGTGGTCAGAACTCGACTCCTGGAGGGGCTCATCGTCCCTTTAGGCTGCGTCTGCCGAATTTTAATGATAAAATTGAATGTTTAGATTTTTCCTTGAGAGGTTCGAAGCCGAATTCGTGGCCTATAAGGCTGACAGAGATCAGTGGCCATCTCTGTTATCGACGCTGCTAGTGGGGCCTGCGATGGAGACTTTCTATAGCCTCCCATTAGAGGAAAGGGCCGATTACGACAAAGTAAAGGAAAGTTTGCTCCGGAAGTTCCGCCTGACTACTGACGGCTACCGGACGCGTTTTAAAAACGCGATGCCAAGCGCAGACCAGGACTTCGAGGATTTTATCTCAAAGATAAAGCTCATGCTGAATAGGTGGATTGAAATGGAGGGAATTCCTAAGGACTATAATGGCTTGTTAGACTTAGTGCTACGGGACAAAGTGTTGTCTTCGTGTTCCAGTGAGTTGGTTGGGTTTTTTTCAGGAACTTCAACCAAAGGACATTAAGTCCATGGCCCAATTGGGGCACCATTATGTCCTTGTCCGTCCGGGCAAACCTATTCAGAAGTCGGGTCTGTCAGAAGACTTAGTTGCCAGTGTCGGCAAAGTTAAACGCCATCCTTTGCGAAATTAGTCAGACAGGGGCCAAGAGCAGAAGTATGAGAGACCCTCCAGTCCCTATCAGCCGCGTAGAGGAAATTATGGGAATTTCCGATATCATAGGAATGGTCGGCCGAGTTGGCAGAACCGACAATTTAGAAGTAATAGTGACGGAGGGGAGCGCCAAGCGCGTAAGCAGGTACGTTTCGAGGACTTTCGGGACGAAGACCGGTTTTGGTATAAAACAAAACATTCCAAGCAGAGGAGTGGGTCCTCAGAGAGTCGATCTTCTGACTCTGATGCGGGATCTTCGTCATCGAAAAGCTCCAGCAAAGGTTCACGCGATAAGAAGAAGGAGCGCATGTGTTCCAGTTGTGGTGGCAAAAATCATTGCGCTGATAGGTGCGCCACACAGATAGAACACGCGAATTCCACGTTTGTGCTGGATACAATTAATAGTGAGGAATGTGCAGGGTGTCGCCCTCTCTTTCACGCGAACGAGAGGGTAGTGCTTCAATGCGGGCATGCGGCACCATGTTTATCGGCAGTCCATGAGACTGGTAGAGTGATTCTCCACGAAGGCAAGGTGAAGAATAGACCAGTCCGGGTGTTGCGGGACACTGATTGCACCACAATTGGGGTGCGACGGTCATGCATTGACGACTCCTGCCTTACAGGCAAAACTGTAAAGTACACCACTTTCGGGGGCACAGTGGAGTCTTACCCCCAGGCAAATATTAATGTGGACACTCCGTTTCTCTCGGGTTCTTGAGGATCCGATTGCCGATTTAATCATCGGCAATGTACAGGGAGTGCACAAGGCCATGGGTGAGGCTGGAACAGCGCTCCGAAAACTCAAGAGTTCCCTAGCGGATGGCAAGAAGGTATATCGAAGACGGGTTTCGCAGCAAATACCAAGTGACATGATTAGGAGCAGTAGAGGTATTTACGAGGGTCCGATAGCTGGCGATCGCACAGTTTGGGTGCGTAACGTTCCACTGAGTGCTAGTTGGCGCACACTCAGATGGGTGTTTGATGAGGTCGCGCCGGTTAAATTTGTGGAGGTACTGTCATTGCGCGACAATACCAAAATGACACGGGTCACTTTTGCGAATAGTTGGGGTGCACGTAAGGCAGTTAGGCAGAAGCATATGTCCTTGCTTCAGAACCACCTGCTGATAGTTCAGCAATAGCTAGGGTTAGGTTCGGGTTTGTGTTCAGTGAGATGTTTCGGCTGACGCGAACCGAACCTTAGAGTCTGACCCACGCCCTCAGTACCATTTTGATATGAATATGAGATTTCTTGCAATGCATGTTGTGCTATAATATGTTATGCTTCATACTGTGGGCAGGCATGCTGTGGGCAGTCACTGTAGGTAGGCATACTGTAGGCAGACATACTGTAGGCAGACATACTGTAGGCAGGCATACTGTAGGCAGGCATGTTGTAGGCAGGCATACTGTGGGCAGGCATGCTGTAGGCAGGCACACTGTAGGCAGGCTTGGTGTGCATTTATCAAAAACCTATGCTCCACAGTCGGTTAAAGGAATATGTGGGTTTTGTAAACTTGTCCAGATTATGAGATTGGTGTGGGACTGGAGCATCCGTAGAGAGTATTTACATTGTTTTTTTTTTTTGGTGTGTGGAAGAAATGTATTATAATCATTAGAGTTGATGTTTATGAACATGTATTGTGATATATGATTTATGTGTTATGATGCCATAAAGGCAATATGGATAGAGTTATACGCTACGTATGTATAAATCATGTTATAATATATGTATATTTATAGTGTGTAGACAGGAGTTTGTATACTATCAGATTATGTCTTAGTATTGATACTTAGATATGTATGAATAATCTATAATATATGTTGTGTTTGGATAGACCAGGGTAGGACAGTCGTTGTTATTTTTCACGACTACCAGTACCTGGGCGGTTTAGTTCATACTCATATTATGACTAATGTATGGGGTGAGAAGGCATGAATGACAATGGTGTAGACATCTTTGGCATTCTCTAACTAGATGAGGAGGTGCCGTTTCGGCATTCTGTTCGTCATACTCCGAAAGGGGTTAGGCGTGACTCCTCCGGTGGAAGAAAACTTCGTTTTCTTTCTTAGTGGGGTGGATGTCACAGTATATATGTGCGACATAATATTAAGTTGTTCACGCTGAAGAGTGACAACCCTGACACAAATTTAAAACACGTTTTGGTCATGTGACCTGGAAGGAAGTGCGCCCGAATTCTGGCGCGGAAAGGTAGTTAAGTTTCTGGATACCGACCGGAGAGGTCGCCGTGTTGTTCCCTGTCAGCATTTCGCTGGGATATTTGGATGCCATTATTGTTCTTTGAGGGTGCCTGTCATTTATGCATGTGGTCAAGTTTAGTTTGCATATGTCTAGAACAGTGATGTAGTTTCTAGCAGCATTCTTTCGTAATTCATTCATGAGAAGTCATTTGTAGTTGAGTATGGCTTTATCATAGTGCAGGACTTAGCCGGTGAGCGAAAGTTCTTGTGTTGCTTACTCAGTACGACATACCCGCGAGTTTTTGATAATGATAGATTGGGTTGTTGATTATTGCAAGTGATTTTGGGCATTTCTGTTGCATTGTATTGCATATGTATTTCTAGCCGTGTGTGGCTTCATTGTGTGCATGCATATTTATTAAAGGGAACTGAACCTGTTACAGGTGTTATGGTGAGTTTATGTCAGCTACTGTATGTTATGGTCGTCTTCTAGTGGTTAGAGCCGAGTGTATGAAAGTATTCATAAAATCCATAGTGTAAGTAGTTTATCTTTGACACTATTAATATTCCCATCCACCATTTCTCAAAACATGGTGTAGATTCTTGTCTTCGTTGCAACAAGTGCTCCTGGACGAAATGTCTTTAAAAAAGTTGAGAGAAAGATGGCGCCACTGAATAAGGAACTGCGTGGATTAATACTACCTCATGACAACTGGGGCAGCCACTTAGACCAGTGGTTCCCAAAGAGGGCAGAACCGCCTCCTGGGGGTCGTTGGGAGGGAGTAAGGGGACAATAAGAGAAAAGGGTGCGACACGCGGGTGTTCAGTAGTGATAGGGTGGTCGAGGATTGTCAAGCTAAATTCAACAATATTACTGAATATAACCCTTACATGTTTGATTATACATGTCCGTGACGTCAGCGTTTAAAAGGAGAACGTAGCATTAGCAAACCCTAACCCAGCGCTCTTCCCTAATGTCTTTTTTTTTTTTTGCCTTCTTCTGGCGAGGCGCGTTCTTTCAACCTATTTGGTTATATCAGAGCGCATTTACCATCCAAAAAAAAAAAACGTCAACTCTGTTGACTGCTAACCCGATCAGCGTTGATAGATACTAAGTCCTGAAAAAGACTAACATTATCTATCTGCTAGCATAAGGCCCTAAAAAGGACTCGCCAGCTGCGCCAACGCCCGAGCTAGTCTTCCCTAATGTCGCTCGTCCATGTTTCTTAAAAACCCTATAGCAGAGGGGCCCAAAGTGGAGTAGGCATATGGGGGTGGGGACGCTTTTCAGGGGGTACTGCGAATATTTGGTAATTGACTGCATTATCCTATTCAAATATTGCGTAACAGTATTAGGGTTAAAAATGTGGATTCGAGAGACAACATCAATGGAACGCGGACGAGTTATGAAAGATGGGAAATGGAGGGGGCGCTTGGGATGTTCTCTGGGAGTCAAGGGGGCGGTGACCCTAAGAGGTTTGTGAAACAGTGACTTAGACGAACTAGGAAAGACAATTGCTATTGAGCTACAAAAGAAAAACTTCAAGTTTGGGGTCGTCCACATATGACGTCAAAGATTATTGCGGCCGCCCCCGACATATCTCGTCACATAAACCCAGAACCACCTCGTATGTGGCGTCATAAATCTCTTTACTGACTTTCCTCTTTCCATAATTTTTTTTTAATGCGGAAAAGGAAGAATGTATACTAGTCACAAAAAGTAGGGGATATTTTAAGATGGTATGAATTATTTTACAAAAGAGTGGATTTCGTATTTTAATGGTTGTATGGACATATCGAGCACGCTCTTCTCCACTCTCACGTGCAATATCATGTTGACCTGGTGAGTCGTGATGAGTAAGCCAATCCCAAGAACAGAGGTGGAGCCCATCCGTAAAGTTCACACATTATTCTTTTTCACAAAAATGCGTGTATCTCGGGTTTGATGAACACTACTCATCATGGACAGGTATAAAAAGACTCTGCAACAGATAAAATTTCTTTTCTTCGTCATGGAACGTTTGACAGAACAGCAGAGATGGATAGGCATAGGCATGTTGCAAACCGGAAGTCGGCAAGTGGATGTTGCTCGGAACCTCAATGTTTCACAATCAGTTGTCAGCAGACTGTGGAACAGGTCTCAAAATTTCCGCACAGTGGCTGATCTGCCTCGGACTGGCCGCCCAAGAGTCACCACACGCCGTCAAGATCAACTTCTTGTTACTCAGGCCCTCAGAACTCGGACTCTAAATGCTACTCAACTTCAGCAACACCTTCAACAGACCACTGGGATCCGGGTCTCAACTCAGACAGTACGAAACCGTTTGCACCAAGTGCAACTGGCCTCACGCAGACCGTTTGTAGCATTGCCCATGTCACCACAACACAGGCGAGCAAGAATGGATTGGTGCCAACGTCATCATCGGTGGACCAATCAACAGTGGGCATCAGTGATGTTTTCTGATGAGTCCCGTTTCGTTTTGATTTTCATGATCGTCGAATACGTGTCTGGCGACGGCAAGGTAAGCGTTACCAGCCTCCTGCAACTGTTGCACACAACCGTTATGGAGGTGGCAGTGTAATGGTGTGGGCAGGCATCTGTATGAATGACAGGACCGACCTTCACATATGCCAGGTCAATATCACAGGGCTCTACTACCGTGACAACATCATCGAGCCTATCGTTGTGCCATTTGCGCAACGGCACGGACCAGATTTCATCTTCCAGGATGACAATGCACGTCCTCACCGTGCTCGCGACGTCCAAGATCACCTTCAGATGCAGCATATCCGAACGTTACCGTAGCCGCCTATGTCCCCCGACCTGTGTCCTATTGAGCAGTTGTGGGACCTCCTGAATAGACGCGTCCAACAACGTCCAGCCGCTCTAGAGACTCTTCAGCAGTTAGCCCAGGCCCTTCAGCAGGAGTGGCAGAGAATTCCTCAAGACAACATCAGAAGGCTTATTTGCAGTATGAGACGTCGTTGCAATGCATGTTTAGCGGCAAACGGGGACCGTTCACGTTTTTAGAAATATTGGAATATTTTTGTGAAAACGAAGTACCTACCCCGCCTTGGTTGCCAGTGCGTCTAACATCATGTGAGTAAAGCCATAACACTTCTTATACCGCAAATATCTTGTTATGATGCTCAAGTTTACTTGTACGAAGGAATAAATGAACTAATTTGAAATATATTGTCTTTGGATAACTTTTAAATTCAATATCCCCTACTTTTTGTGACAGGTATAAATTAGTCAACTAGTGCCGACAAAAAAACAAACTTTAAAGGAAAATAATGTTTAAATAATGAGGCTTTTATAAAGAATCCTTTGCAGGTTAAATATTACTGCATGTGTTACAAAAAATTGATTATTTTGTCTTAATTAAAAAAAAGAGAACAGTAAATGAAGGGAATGTAAAGTAAATACACCAATTACTTCAGTTATTACTGATGTTAGAAATTTTAAAAAGTTACTTTTGAGAGAACCTTCTACAAAATTCCAGGTTTTAAAAACTAGTCTTATAAACAAATTATATCTCTTTGTTATTCTTATGCCATGGAAAATTAAGATGCTCCTCCATTTAATGTACTAGAAATCCAGTTGTTTCAAAATCAACATCGTTTATATGAAAAGTGTATATAAAATATTTTTTAAAAAGGGATATTTGGAATTAAAAAACTATTTAATCCAGTTTAATGATTATAACAATTGTCCGATGTTTCATTTGAGATTATAATCAAACTCCATAATTCACGCCGTTTGTACGTCGGTCACATCTAAGGGATGCAGCTGTGGTTGAAAGTTAGACATTAATTGTATTGTTTCCCTTATATGTACTCTCCCGAAAATAGTAACGCTCAACGAAGAAAAAGTCGGTGAATTGTGCAACACAAAGTGCGTGACAGTGATATATGAATAAAATGTAAGTTTTTGATTGTAGAACCCAGTTTCATTCCGGAAACGGATTTAAATCATCATTTTGTTAAAAATAACCTTAAAATGTAACTTTTTTTATTGTTTCTTCAAGACAAAATTTTAATTTAAAGTATTGCAGACTTATTGTTGGAGCTACTGTCGCAGAGAGATTTATGATTAATAAATTTCTATATCTTTTCTCTATTCTACCCGTGTCTTCTACTTTAATATCGCTCTTTTATCCTTTTTTTTTTTTTCGCATTCGTTTGATTGTGAAAATATAACTCTCCCATTCAAACCTTCGCCTGTCTCTTTTCTTATGTAGGAACGCATTTTTATTGCTGTTAAGCTAAGTTCTTGAGTAGACCGAATAGTGTAATATTCGTTCTTGAGAGACATAAGATTGAAGACAATCGTCTAACATTTTCATCTGACACGAAGCTTCTACGGTTAAGTTTCTCGGTAATGGGTGTGAGAGGCGCCAACATGCATCGCTCGGGAATGACCAGAGGTAGCGGCAGGTGTTAGAACGAGCAATGGCAGTTTTATTGCCGGCGCCTGAGTTAATGTGAAGTGTTAAGACGGGACGCCAATTTCGGGTTTTCGAGAATAGCGTGCATCCTTTGTCTGTTTTCAGATATTATACCAGAGTAGTTTAGACTCCAGTCATTCAGTCCTCCTAAGTTGCAGTAGACGGATTGCTTCGTGCTAGAGAATAAGCTTGTATAGCGAAGTTCTTAGTTTTCTCGACAATTTTGCCGAGCTTCTAGAATACCGATATAAGTGAATAATTATAGTTTCGTGGTGATTGCCTGTAGTTCTGTTTGGAGGTAATATTATATATCTAGAAATGTTGAGTGATTTAAGTGGTAAATCGCCTAATTTATGGCACTAGTTAATTTCTGTGTAGAGAGATTAAATGATAATTCAGTTATATTCTCTAAAGTTACTGCGTTACAGCGGAGAGCAAATACATTATATTTTCTAGCTAAACTCATTCGGCTATTAATAAATTTGATTAAACTGCTAGTAACCAGCAAGAGAATAATTTAACTAACTAAGTAAATGCACTGATGACTCATGAGTATTGACGAAATATAATTTTATGTATTTCTAGTTCATGATGATGGGTTTTTTTTAAATGACTAGAATTTATTTCACAGAAGTTTTAACGATGAGACTAGCTCTAAGCTTATGGTTTCTAATTTAAGTTGAATAACCGAAGTGAATATTATTTACGCGTAGGATTTGATATACTATTAGGGTTGAGTATTTATGTGTTCTTTTCTTCCCTATACAGTATTTTGGGTCATAAACCCAAAATCTTACCAGCGGCTTTCAGTACCTATGTAACTGAGAAGAACTTTACTAAAAGAACATTCTGAATATAATTATCGGGTTTTGCAAGTGACTTGTCTGGCCTCGTGTTTTACACCCAGAAGAACGACAGAGTACTGGCCCAAAAGTAATATTAAGAATAAATGGTAACTGGACTGATAGAATATGCAGATTCTTTTCTCAAGTTCATATATATTTCGCTTGTGGTGGCGACTGAAATAACATTTGACACTTCCCATAGAACAACCATTGTGTTGCGAAGGAGATTTATCCTAAACCGATTTATGTACCTGACATTCAACTTAACGAGTGAAGTTCCAAGCTATTGTTCCCTGGGAACATTAGATATCATAAGTACTTTCCTAACTGGACAAAAATTGAAGTGACCTTCATCAGCCTCCTATTACAACAGTGAGACAAACGTTTCCCAACATTTTGATTAATTAGTCTTTGGAGAAACTGGGGTTTGACTCGCCAGTAAACTCAAACTTGGATGGTCTGTGAGTGACTGAACAATTTGTTCCAGATGTTATGAAAAACAACGATTAGGTAAGAGTGCGCATGTTGTCTGTGAGCACAGCTGTCAGAGCGAGAGAATAACAGGGATGAATAATTCGTTAATGATTTAACCCATGTAATAACTTTGTATTTTCTCTTGTATGCAAGTTTTTTGCTTATGCTGTTTTCCTCTTAGGATAGCTTAATATATATAAACTCTGTTCTTTACTGAGAGAGGGAAGACCTTGGACCTTAGCGTATGAATATGTGACTCTTTGGGGCTATAACTTCTCTTATAACGGGATCTTGGCAACAGAGAGGGGAAAGGATTTCACTTATGAGTCTATCTCTTGAATTGATTCTTAACCTATGTTTATTGTATTTGATTTGATATTCAATATTGTCGATGTAAAGTTTTTTCTATGATAAATAAACATTTACATAAACTTTATTCACGGGTGGCGGTCAGCTTGTTCAAAAAGATCCCTATTTCATAGATATAGTTTTCACGTATGTCCGTCTAATCTTCATCACTTATCTGTGTGTGTGTATATGTGAGTGGTTAAATATATCAATATATATATTTATAGGAAACTGTCTGATCTGAACTCTCAGTCGTAATCGATAGGCGGGTTTGATTATCTATCAAATCCAGGGACAGATTTTACCTTTCACCATTTCACTTGTGAAATTCTATTTCTTTACCTTATTTCTCACTGAGCTATCACCTGTACTAGTCCTATTCAGTCCTATTCAGGAGGGACCAAAAGTGATCTTAATTACCCTATCGAAAATATACGACAGCTACTCGCTGGAAATGAAACGGTTTATTGGAGCATAGATACCATGATTTCCGATGATCCTAACGACGCAGTTGATTTTCCAACCGAGTTGCTTAACGAGCAGTGCCCATCAGGAATGCCACCGCATTTGCTGAAATTAAAGGTTGCTACATGTATCATGCTATTGCGAAATCTGAACGCAAACAAACAGACTATTGAATGGCACGCGTTTGGTCATAAAAGTCTTGCATCGGAATTCCATTGATGCAGAAATTACAACTGGCTGTAATAAGGGAGAACGAGTCTTAATTCCTCGCGTTGACTTAGAACCGAGCGAGCGCATTTTGCCATGTAGGATGCGACATCGTCAATTCCCAGTGACTTTAGCATTTGCAATGACGAACCTCTACACCTCACTGTAGAAGGGGAACGACTAAGTAAGTAAGCAATGACGATCAATAAGGCGCAAGGACAATCTTTTGATCACGTAGGAGTTTTCCTTCCTGAACCTGTTTGCGGACACGGCTAGCTCAATGTCGCCCTCACCCGAGGAACAAATCATGAAAACTTGAGATTTTTTGCTAAAAACGCTTTTTAATCAGGGAAAATTCTTTAAAACAAATCCACGCACTTTCACAAAAAATGTTGTCATCAAATAACTTTTATATTGAATTAAAAGATATTTTTAAAATGTAATACAGTTTTTTTTAATCTAATTCCATCATTATTGACGGGCTATTGCTAGTATTAATATAAGTCGCCAACGAGTGAGCTGTAAACTATTGCGGATAAAAGTAGACACCGAGGATGGAGGTTACAACTAACTTTATTTTGTTCCATATCATTTATGAACGAAGCTAATCCTCATTTTGTTTTTCTCACGAGGCGTCACATTTATTGAAATCCCTGCCCTGATCGTCACACTTCGCTACTCAATCTCGACAACCCTTCCCTTCTCACTGCGCGACGTCATATGTGGACGACCACAAACGGGTAGACATACAGGTATATAGATAAATAGATAGACAGACAGAACGAAAGAACGAATGAACTTTATTTTCAAAGGGTTGAGAATTGGGCACGCAGGCCCGTCTGACATTCTGCCCTTCCTTCCTCTCGTCTTTTATACTGATTTCATTTATTCTCACATACATTTTACCCATCAATGTCAAGGAATTCAACGTTGTAAAGGTAAAATAATAGCATACTCACATTCACAGTATTTAATTATAAACATGAAATAAAATATGTTGAAAAGTAAAAACTAAGTATTACCATGAAACAAAATATGTTGAAAAGCACTAACATCATCATTAAACCTACACTCGATATTATATCATTTGTTAGGAAAAATAATCACATTAGGGGAGCAGATAATCAGAACTCACAAAGTATTCGAAAAGTTTACGATTGTATGAATAGTGACTGAGGTTGTTAAACAGACAGACAGACAGTCAGATAGATAGATAGATAGATAGATAGATAGATAGATAGATAGATAGATAGATAGATAGATAGATAGATAGATAGATAGATAGACAGACAGACAGACAGACAGACAAGATAGATAGATAGATAGATAGATAGATAGATAGATAGATAGATAGATAGATAGAATGACAGAATGATAGACAGACAGACGGACAGACAGACAGACAGACAGACAGACAGATAGATAGACAGATAGATAGATAGATAGATAGATAGATAGATAGATAGATAGATAGATAGATAGATAGATAGATAGATAGATAGATAGATAGATAGATAGATAGATAGATAGATAGATAGATAACATTACAGCTAAAATCTAACACCCATTCGAAAAAGTGCCCAGGTAATTGATCAATTCTTGTATCAACACAGAACACTTCTCCCCTCGAAATGGATCAACCCATTTTCCCAGCTATGAATTACAGCAACCAGTGATCTGGAGATCGGAGTACACTTTGAACCACCAAAACGTAAAGGGACGACAGGAAACCCCCTTGTTCCACAATCGTCAGCCTGTCTCAGGCAATGACCGCCATTTCAGACATGCCTCCCTGGGCCCTGATGGTTTCATTTAGCCCATCTATTTTTGTTGCTGTCCCTTGTCGCTGTCTCCTCGTCCAGAGCTAAGTGATGTCCTTCTAATTCCAACCATTTTCCAATTACAGCCGAAATCTGAGAACTGGATAGTTATTATGGTGAAGTCCTGTCTGCCATTTCAGGGTTAGCAGTGACGCAGGGGACATAACCCACTCCAACGTTGAAGTCTAAGGGTCATAACTGCTGACTTCTGAGGTTACTCTTCTTTTTGTGTGCGGTGTGCAGAGTTGCTAGGGTTCTCTTAGAAGACAAAGAACGTCTATAACGAATGCAACCTCAGGTACATCTATGGTACATTTTTACAATAGAGCTGTAAGGGCGCTTGCTTCTCGAGGCAAAATTGAACGGGTTGGGAACCACGTGGCTTCACGGTCCCATTTGGAAGCTTGACTCTTCTCCTGAGTTGGGGAAGGTCAAGACAGAAAGGAAAAGACCTGGTCACTCCACCTCATTAATTTGGACCTAGAATATATGTGAAGATCATCATCATCTTTTGTCCTTTTCGTTCTCAATGGAGCAAGGGGCCATCACAGTATCTGGCCCCATTGCAGGAAGCCTGGACAAAGCATTCACATGCCCTTGGTGGTGGTTTATGTAGCAATGTGTTTAGCAGGATGCGGTTGCCATACACAACTTTATATTAGTCGCCTTGTACAATATTTATGAGAGAGCAGAAGTCCCATTGTTTCTTTGTCTCTTTATACCCCCCACCCCCAGGAATACACGGGCTAGTATATGCTTTGGCACCACATTTATCTCTATATTTGTCACGATACGTCTTAAGTGTGAGTTTCTTCTTTTTGTTTTTAATGTCTCACTTTATTTCTTGTTGTAGTATTTGCATTTATCGCAGTCCGTCAAGTGTTATGACCTCACTGTCTGATATGTGCGTTACTGATCACGTTTTGTAGCAGCATGGAAGTAGCTGTCAAAGCTCAAAATCCTGTCACAGAATTCTCCAGGGTGTCTGTGGCCGGTTTTCAAATGCAATGAAAGACGCAGTCAACGCTTAAACAAATTAAAAGTGCCCAAGCCTAGGCTTGACTAATTCAAGAAATGCTTAGCTTACTCTGCTGCTCAGCTTTGGAACAATCTTCAACATGATCTAAAAAAACACGCTCAGTCCCTATACATACAACTGTAGACATTTTGAATACTTTATGAGTGTTGATTACACGACCATTTTCTTTCTCCGCCCTCAGACTTCTACATTAATGACTAATAAAGGCAGTATTGGCTGTGTGTGGTGTTCCTGGAAACGAAGCCTCCCAGATCTGTGGCAGGGTTGCGTCTCGGCTCTGATGACGCTCACTGGTGCAGCCACCTCATCGCACTATTGGATGGACATGAGTTATAGCAAACATTCTGGCGTGAGGTGGCCGGGAAGCAAAGCCGTAAAATCTGCTTGCTGAAATCAGATGTGTCGGGCCGGAAGATACAGATCTCGCAGCCTAGCTGTAAACTACGACACAACGTACTTACCGCTCAAAACTAACGGCCATAATTGTAAAATAGAGATATGGCTGAGAGCGAATGCAAACAACAACGGTACAAATTTCCTGACATCTCCGAACCGTTTTTCGTGGAGAGAAGTGAGTTGTTGGAACATGCCACACCGTTCACCGCTGTAAGTTGGGCAGGACTGCAGCAGATGTTCAGCTATCTTGAGGCTGGTGCCACAGGTGCAGAGATCTGTTGGACAGTTCTTGTACTTGTGATATAGATGGTACCTTAACATATTGTGACCAGTGCGTAGCCGAAAATAATGAGAGATTTGGTAAACACTTGCTTGGTTGTAGCGCGACACGCCCACGCGACACCCACACACACCAGCGCAAGGTCAGCGCTGCGGTCTTTCTTTGAAGTTGGTAGACAGCGGAAATGTGACTTACGGTTAAAAGCCATACAGTATTACTGAAGAATGAGGAAATAGCTATATAGGAATGTATGGCCGACTTTAAAAGTTTGCATTTACTGGACATTAAATTATTCACTACAGGAGAACGCATGGTTGGAATAATATTAAATAAATATAACTCAACAAAGGAGATAGGCTAGGAATTATATCCAAAAGGATATTATTCAAATATAAATAGTTTTAAAGATAATTAATATTTTTCACCTTCATCACATCGGCTAAAAGTTAGCTAATAATCTTTAAAAATTTATTACACTAACAAGCCTCAACGGAATTGTATAAAACTTATATGTAATGAAAGCCCCATATGGGGAAAAGGAAATGATATATAGGAAGGAAGGAAGGAGATAAGTGTGTGAGTGACAGAAGAGAAAAACGAGTACAGGAAAAGCACAGATTGTTTCAAATAGCTTCAAAACAGGAGATGAAACTAAAATCTTTTGGGGAATTTGGGAGCTGCTTTCTCGTACGCGCGAGAGACTGAAATATAAGGACAGAGCGGCGCATTGTAAATCACACACCAAATCCAGAAGCCAGAGTGAGAAACTGGAGGACAGCCTCTGCAAGAAAAGTTCTATTTTCACGCTGCATGCAGGGCAGATTAAGTTAAGCCAATACAGTCTCACCGTGAGCTTATTAATCCTAAGAGGGTATGTAAGTTTATTAAAAATATATGTATTACTAATATCATTTTATTTCAGATTTTATTTCTGATTGATTGTAGCAGATATAATAAAAAAGGGAATGACGCTAACCAGAGATAACCTTCACCGGCATTGTCAGGAAGCATAACCATTAATTGGTTAGCCAAATATATTATGGCTAATTCTTGCCTGGAAGCTTACGACATACCAGCAAGTACATAAGTGACTTGACATCCATAAGTGGAAGGCAAAGGTTATATCGTACCCATGTATCATAACATGTGATTTATTCATGTATATTGTTAATTCTGCACCTTATACATTATCTTATCATGCTATCTCTGATTCATTCATTTACATACAAACACTGAAGACATGGTCGCATCATGAACAGCAGAGGGTGGTGAGATTGTTAGAACAATGGCCACCTATTACTTCTTGTTCCAGGTTTTTATGATCAATGTTTATGATCATTCCTGATCGAGAAACTAAAGACTTGAAGAAGTTGATCCAGCTCACTGAAGCCTAGAGGTCAACCAAACTTCAACACCTTAGTCCCCCGTAGTTATAGGGCGGGCTGAAGGAAAGTCTTCCGTACTCCAGTGTGTCGGAGGAACCTCGAGCAGACGTGGATAAAGTTGAGTTTATATATTTCCATCCAACAAATCCTGTGAGCAGTTCTAAAACGACTTTCTAATGATGAAAACTAGATGGCAAGAGATAATGTGACAAACTTGTTTTATAAATTCAGTGGAAGATAAATCCAAGACTTTTTCTATTAGTTATTTTAATTTGTAACTGTAAATAATCATACATTTTACCATCTTCCAACACCCATTTATCATTACAAGAATATATAGATGTACATAATAAATTGGATAATTGTACTCATTTGACTTGTTAAATTTTTAACTGTTAAATTTTGAGTTACTTTTTCTAATTTAATTATAATATCACATAGGGTTACGATAGCGAAGTAGCATCTTATACTTCTGAAGCCTAAATCTATTGTCCAGCTCAGAGTATTCACAGCTGTAACTCACTTGTGATACCAGTGTACTTCTCGGGCACTGGAACTTCATACTTTCTGGAGAGAGATTCTACTTCTGCTCTACCACTACTATCATACTAGGAAAACCTTTCGCTACATTGGGGGCTCTTTCGCGGGATATTATTTTGTATCCTGGGCCACTATCTATGTATTCTTCTATCTTGAGCCACAAATAGTTTGTAAAAATAAATTTTTTTTTTTTGGAAAAAATTCTAAAAACTTAGAAATTTGTTTGTAATAGTAGTACCATTGAGTACGAAGTAAATAGGAAACGCTCACAAGGTTTTAAGGATTTGTCTTGTTCAAAGTAATTAATTGATTTTAATTAAGTTAGTTTGTTAGTGAAGATAAAATTATATACCCTCTGGTAAGTAAGCATCATGGCTGAATTGGTGAAGTTTAGAGCTGCGATTATGCAGGAAGGAAAAGACTTGGGTATGACAGGAGATGCTCTAATTCGATATATCACAACTGAAGTGGATAAATATTTAGATAGAGAGACCAAAAGAATGGAAGTTGAGGCTGAAGCTAAGAAATTAGAGGCAGAAAGAGAGACCAAAAGAATGGAAGTTGAGGCTGAAGCTAAGAAATTAGAGGCAGAAAGAGAGACTAAAAGAATGGAAGTTGAGACTGAAGCTAAGAAATTAGAAGCAGAGAGAGAAGCCAAAAGACTGGAAAGAGAAGAAAAGAGACTAATTTTGGAAGCTGAAGAAAGAAGGTTACAAAGAGCGCATGAGTTAAGTTTAAAGGAACTTGAACTCCAGGGAGCAGCTAGCAATCATGGTGCTAGCTCACCTCACTCTGAGAGTAGCTCCAACCATAGCGCGGCAAATGGAGCCATGAGTTTCCACCTGGATCCATTTATTGAAAAAGAGGACGCCATTGAGTCGTACCTGGATAGATATGAGAGACTGGCCTCTACCTATGGATTGGAAAAGGAAAAATGGAGCCTTAAGCTATCTCAGGGGTTGAGGGGAGTTTCATACGATGTTTATTTAAAACTCTCAAAAGAAGACCAGGAAGATTATGAAATCTTAAAACAAGCTTTACTGGTCAGGTACGAAAAGAATTCTGAATCTTATAGAAAGAGATTCCGAACTGCTAAGCTACTTCCAGGAGAAAACTATCACCAGTTTTCTGCCAGATTGGAAACTTATCTGACAAAATGGATTAGCTTAGGAAAGTGTCAAGATATAAAAGAAATGGTCATGATGGAGCAACTGAGAGAATCCATGCCTCAAGAAATGAGAAAATTTCTTATGGAACAAGGAGCTGAGAGATTGGAAGATATTTTAACCATGGCTGAAAGATATCAAGCAGCTCAGTCAGAAGTATCAGGAAATAAGAAGAAGCAGGGTGAGAACTTCAAACCTTCACAAAACTTTACCAACTATGAACACAGGGACAATTCCAACAAGAACAAACACAGAACTGATTATAAAGACAAAAACCCTCTAGGATCAGAAAAGAAACCTCCAAGAAAGGAAGGAAAGTGGTGTAAATCTTGCCAAATGAGTAACCACAATACTGCGGAATGCAGACGGAAAAACCCTCCTCATCACGCTGCATGCCTTACAACAGAGAACAAGGGAAGGAAGGACCTGGCAGATAGTCAGAATGACCTCCATCATCCCCCTGTCTGTGAGGAAGTGACCTTGAATGGCACCCAAGTACTGTGCTTATATGATACAGGCTTGGACTTTGACTCAGTAGTGTGCTCTTCTCTGGTGAGTCCGGAACAGATAACCACAGAAACAGTGGAAATCAGAGGACCAGTCAAGGGAGCAGGAACCATGACACTGCCCATAGCCCGAATCAACATAAGATCTCGCTATGTGGAAGGAGAGATCAAAGCAGCAGTGATGGACAACCCTATCTACCCATTAATACTGGGATGTAGATATGTCTTTCTAGGAGAACCTATAAGACCCATAGTGATGGCAACAGTCCAGACCAGGGCAAGCTCTAAGAAAGAGGAGGACACTATCATCAATACTCATCCAGAAGAGATGAGAAAGGCTCAAACTGCTGACAGTACATTGAAGCCTTGCTTTGGCAAATTACCTAAAAGCCATAACCCTCCAGAGAAAGGAGACTTATATATGAAAAAAGGCCTACTATATAGAAAAGCTGGAACAGGACCAAAAGGACATGGACAGCTTGTAGTGCCAAAATCATACAGGGAGCAGGTTATGAAGCTAGGACATGCTATACCCTTCAGTGGACATATGGGAATAGGGGCCACTGGACAACGGATAGCCTGTCACTACTTTTGGCCAGGGATCACAGAGGACATAAAGAGGTATGTGAGATCCTGTCCAGAATGCCAAAGAGTAGCTCCTAAACATAGGACTGCACCAGCAACACTGGGAGAAATGCCCATCATGGGAACGCCCTTCGAACGTGTTGCCGTGGATATTGTTGGACCCCTCAGTAGGACCAAGAAGAGAAATGCATATATCTTAACCTTGGTCGATACTTGCTCTATGTGGGGAGAGGCAGTAGCAATGTCATCGATAGATTCGAAACATGTGGCAGAGGCACTGTTAACAATATTCACCCGATTAGGTTTCCCACATCAAATATTGACTGACAATGGTTCTCAGTTTAGGGGAAAGCTAACACAAGAAGTATTCAGGTTATTTCAAGCTAGACATTATCACTGTAGCCCGTACCACGCCCAAGGGAATGGTCAAGTAGAGCGGTTCAATGGCACGCTCATTTCAATCCTTAGAAAGTTGGCTAGTGAGAAACCTGAAACTTGGGACACATACTTACCCTCAGCACTATTTGCCTATAGGGAAGTCCCACATAACTCCACAGGATTGGCTCCAGCTACATTGTTGTTTGGACGACCAATCAAAGGTCCACTGGAAGCATTGTTGCGGACATGGACTGATGAAAAAGCAGAAGAAACCGTGACTTCTTCATACCAATACGTCAACGAGTTGACATCTCGATTGAAAACAAGTTGGAAACTGGCAAATGATAACTTGAGACAGGCCAGGAGGAAGCAGGCTGCTTACTACAATAAAACAGCAAAAGATAGGGAACTTGAGGTGGGAGAAAAGGTTCTGTTACTGTTGCCCAGCAGCAATAATAAATTGCAAATTGGATGGCAGGGACCCTACGTCATATTGGAAAAACTTTCCCGGACCAACTATAAGATTGACAAGAAAGGAAAGGAGAAGGTGTATCATGTCAACCTTCTTAAAAAGTATTATGACAGGGAAGCATCAGAAGTTGCCCATATCATGACCCTGGCCATTGCAACAGAAATGCAGGATGAACCAATTTCCTCCATGGAATACCCCCTATCAACTACGGAAAGCTATGCTCAGGTTAATGTGAGTGAACATTTAACTCTTGAGCAGAGGAAAAAGGTTCAGGAGGTGTTAGAAATCCATGCTGATGTACTCACAGATAAGCCGGGGTGTACTAATCTGTTAGAGTATGACATGACGATTACTGACCCTACACCAGTTTGTATGCGGACATACCCTATACCTTATGCTAAAGGACAGGCACTCAAGGATGAGATTGATTATCTCTTAAAAGAGAAAATTATTTCAAAGTCTGAATCTCCCTACAGCTCAAGTGTGGTGCTATTAAGGAAGCCTAGTGGTGAACACAGGTTATGCATTGATTATAGGAAACTAAATGCTATCACTGAATCTCAGGTAGACCCATTACCTGACACCAATCAGTTGTTTGCTACATTGAGTAAGGCTCGGTATTTTTCAAAAGTAGATCTAAGCAAGGGATACTACCAAATACCAGTGAAACCAGAAGTTAGGAAACTGTTAGCCTTTAGTACACCGGATGGACATTACGAGTTCAATGTACTCCCATTTGGTTTAAAGAATGCTCCAAGTATCTTCACCAGAATGATGAGGAAATTGTTGGAACCATTACAAAATCCTCATATCACCAACTTCATGGATGATATTCTGATTGCTACCACTACATTCGAGGAACACGTAGTAGCACTCTCCATGTTGTTAGGTAGATTAAGAGAAACGGGATTGACAGCACGCCCAACTAAGTGTCATATTGGATGTGAGACATTGGAATTTTTAGGTCACACTATCTCTACAGGGCAAATGTCTCCGGACCCAAAGAATGTAGAGAAAATGAGAAAAGCACCAAGACCACAAACTAAGAAGGATGTAAGATCCTTTGTGTCACTGTGCGGGTTTTATCAGAAATATATACCCCATTTTAACTCATTGTGCGCGCCATTAACCGACTTAACCAAAAAAGGTCAGCCGGATAAAATACAATGGACTGTGGAGTGTGAACAGGCTTATACAGAGTTGAAAAATAAGCTGACAAATAAACCTATCCTTGCCCTTCCCGATCTCACACAAGAATTCGTACTAAGAACGGATGCTAGCAATGTAGGCATCGGAGCAACATTACTACAGCGGGCAGACACACCGCCACATATGCTATTACCAGTAGCTTTTGCCAGTAGAAAGTTAAATACAGCTGAGAGAAATTATTCTACCGTTGAACGTGAATGCCTCGCTTTGGTCTGGTCGATCAACAAATTCGCCCCTTTTCTTTACGGGAAACACTTCATTGTGGAAAGTGATCACCAGCCTTTGATGTTTTTAGCAGTGTCTAAAAAATTAAATTCACGACTTTTAAGGTGGAGTTTACTGTTATCTCCATATTCGTTCAATGTGAGATACATACCAGGACGGGACAATCTTGGACCCGATTTTTTAAGTAGGCATCCTATCAAAGGAGATATAGAGAAACAGAAAATTAAGGAGGAACTGCAGCATGTGTTACCAAAAAGTTAACCGTGCAGGCACTGTTTTAAAGAAGAGGGCTCTGTAGCGAGATTTGGTAAACACTTGCTTGGTTGTAGCGCGACACGCCCACGCGACACCCCCACACACACCAGCGCAAGGTCAGCGCTGCGGTCTTTCTTTGAAGTTGGTAGACAGCGGAAATGTGACTTACGGTTAAAAGCCATACAGTATTACTGAAGAATGAGGAAATAGCTATATAGGAATGTATGGCCGACTTTAAAAGTTTGCATTTACTGGACATTAAATTATTCACTACAGGAGAACGCATGGTTGGAATAATATTAAATAAATATAACTCAACAAAGGAGATAGGCTAGGAATTATATCCAAAAGGATATTATTCAAATATAAATAGTTTTAAAGATAATTAATATTTTTCACCTTCATCACATCGGCTAAAAGTTAGCTAATAATCTTTAAAAATTTATTACACTAACAAGCCTCAACGGAATTGTATAAAACTTATATGTAATGAAAGCCCCATATGGGGAAAAGGAAATGATATATAGGAAGGAAGGAAGGAGATAAGTGTGTGAGTGACAGAAGAGAAAAACGAGTACAGGAAAAGCACAGATTGTTTCAAATAGCTTCAAAACAGGAGATGAAACTAAAATCTTTTGGGGAATTTGGGAGCTGCTTTCTCGTACGCGCGAGAGACTGAAATATAAGGACAGAGCGGCGCATTGTAAATCACACACCAAATCCAGAAGCCAGAGTGAGAAACTGGAGGACAGCCTCTGCAAGAAAAGTTCTATTTTCACGCTGCATGCAGGGCAGATTAAGTTAAGCCAATACAGTCTCACCGTGAGCTTATTAATCCTAAGAGGGTATGTAAGTTTATTAAAAATATATGTATTACTAATATCATTTTATTTCAGATTTTATTTCTGATTGATTGTAGCAGATATAATAAAAAAGGGAATGACGCTAACCAGAGATAACCTTCACCGGCATTGTCAGGAAGCATAACCATTAATTGGTTAGCCAAATATATTATGGCTAATTCTTGCCTGGAAGCTTACGACATACCAGCAAGTACATAAGTGACTTGACATCCATAAGTGGAAGGCAAAGGTTATATCGTACCCATGTATCATAACATGTGATTTATTCATGTATATTGTTAATTCTGCACCTTATACATTATCTTATCATGCTATCTCTGTAATATACTACCATGATTCATTCATTTACATACAAACACTGAAGACATGGTCGCATCATGAACAGCAGAGGGTGGTGAGATTGTTAGAACAATGGCCACCTATTACTTCTTGTTCCAGGTTTTTATGATCAATGTTTATGATCATTCCTGATCGAGAAACTAAAGACTTGAAGAAGTTGATCCAGCTCACTGAAGCCTAGAGGTCAACCAAACTTCAACACCTTAGTCCCCCGTAGTTATAGGGCGGGCTGAAGGAAAGTCTTCCGTACTCCAGTGTGTCGGAGGAACCTCGAGCAGACGTGGATAAAGTTGAGTTTATATATTTCCATCCAACAAATCCTGTGAGCAGTTCTAAAACGACTTTCTAATGATGAAAACTAGATGGCAAGAGATAATGTGACAAACTTGTTTTATAAATTCAGTGGAAGATAAATCCAAGACTTTTTCTATTAGTTATTTTAATTTGTAACTGTAAATAATCATACATTTTACCATCTTCCAACACCCATTTATCATTACAAGAATATATAGATGTACATAATAAATTGGATAATTGTACTCATTTGACTTGTTAAATTTTTA
The DNA here is from genome assembly GCA_024509875.1 of Oreohelix idahoensis. Taxonomy (NCBI): domain Eukaryota; kingdom Metazoa; phylum Mollusca; class Gastropoda; order Stylommatophora; family Oreohelicidae; genus Oreohelix; species Oreohelix idahoensis. The sequence goes on from JAMPIV010022084.1 coordinate 185,278, forward strand.
ACTGTTAAATTTTGAGTTACTTTTTCTAATTTAATTATAATATCACATAGGGTTACGATAGCGAAGTAGCATCTTATACTTCTGAAGCCTAAATCTATTGTCCAGCTCAGAGTATTCACAGCTGTAACTCACTTGTGATACCAGTGTACTTCTCGGGCACTGGAACTTCATAGGTGGATCTTCAGGGCTGTTATTACTGAGAGGGCATTTGTACAGATCACTATCTGATTCTCTGCATGTGCTTTGTACTCAATAAGAGTTTCTGCTGCCTGTTTCAGTGTATCTGCTTCAGCATTGAAGTTATTGCAGTATTTATCAGTGGCAATTATAGTGTGAATTTTATTCTTTAATTTAATAAGTATGCCAGCTCCCACATTTTCAATTGCGTTTTTGTTTGTTAGTTGAACCATCAGTGTATACATTTGTCCAGAGCTTTGCAGGAAATATTTGCTTAATATACTTGGCTGCTATACGCCTTCTTTGTGTTTCTTTCTGAATTCCTTTACTTTAAATGCCTGGAATATTAGATTTTAGCTCAGGAAAGCATCTACTTTTCCACAAAGGTATATATTTGCTTGGTGGTATTTTCTTTGCGACTGAGTTTGCTAGCATAGTATCTTTGTTAATCTTTCTTTTGCTTTGGCAAATAAAAAATAATTCGCGTGAGCCTGCGTCTTCCTGGCCTGTTAATTCGATTGCACATGGGGTATCCTTCGAGTCTCTTAAATTTTTCAGCTTGTTGTAAGAATCTGTTGTCTCGTCTGTACTCCATTGACTGTAACCCTGTAATGTTTCCCATATGGTTGATTTTCGCTTAATTTAGGGCCCCTGTCATGATACCCGTTGCTTGGTTTTTGAGTTTGCTTACTTAATCAAAATGTAACTTAGCTGCCGTCGACCAGGCTGTGATGTCGTATTCCATAACATGCCTGATTCACCCTGTTGATGTTTTCATCAGCACATCAAGTGGTACAAGCTAATTTCTTCATGCGCTGTTATGCCGTAATGTGTGTTGTTGTGATCTGTGTTTTCCATGTCAAGCGGCGGTCCAGTGTGATGCCAAGATATGTCGGTGTTTTTTCTTCTCGCGCTGATTGCCCATTTAGTTGGAGTTTCGTTTGCTGTGGTTTGTTTGACAATGTAAATATAGTGTGTGTTGTTTTTTGTTCATTCATTTTGAGTAGCCACCTTATGGACCAACCTTCGAGGGCTAACAGTGAATCCTGTATCCGTACCCTTTCTTTGGTGATGTCATTTTCTGAGGTCCACATGGCCAGGTCATCAGCATAAAGTGAATTGTGTACATTCCCATTTATATTTTCAATGTCGTTTATATATATAAGAAAGATTGTGGGGGAGAGGACCCCACCCGGGGGGACACTTGCTCAATTGTTGTCTTTTTGCTAGTCTGTCAATGCACTTGTACTCTTGCTGTTCTGTTTGTATAAAATAGTGACTGATCCAGTTGTACATTTTTCCACAGACTCCAAATTTAAGCATTTTAACCGTGAGCCCATCTTTCCAAACTTTATCAAATGCTTTTCCATGTCTACCCAAACTGCTAGTGTATGTTTCCCCTCCTGGAAAGCATCTTAGAGTCCCTGTGTAAGGTAGGTGACTTGATCCTCTGTGGACCAGTGTTGCCTGAAGCCTGCTTGTTGTTGCAGAAGAATTTTTTTTTTTCGAGGTGCCAACTTAATCTGGTGTTGATCATTCTCCCCATAAGCTTTCCCGTACAGCTTAGGAGGCTGATGAGTCTATAGCTGTTGGGGTCCATTCGGTATTTATCCTTTTTGAGTATCGGGATTAGCACTGCCTCTTTCCAGGCCTGTGGTATAATACCACGCTTCCAGCTATAGTTCATAACCTTGAGGAGAGTTTTCTTAGCAATAGACCCTAGCCCTTTAAGCATGTTATTTGTTAACCCATCTTTCCCAGATGACTTTCTCTGCTTGAGGGACCTTCAAATCTGATTATGTTTCCAAACAATATATATAATATTTTATGTAGGTTTCAATGATGATTTTTATACTTTTCAACATATTTTTTCCCTTCATTATAATTAAATAGTTCGAATGTGGGTATACTGTTATGTTACTTTTATAAAGTTGTATTACTCGAAATCAATTTGTAAAATACATGTGAGAATAAATGAATTCAGTATAAAAGATGAGAGAAAGGAAGGATAGAAACGCGAGCTAACGAAACACAAACGTTTGATGAAAAATTAAACGAAACGCAAACGTTTCATACAGTGGGAAAGATATAGCAAGAACGAAACATAAACGTTTGCGAAACGAAACGCCAACGTTCAGCTGATGACGGAAAACTAAACGAAACCCAAACGTTTTTAAAACGTAACAAAAACGTTCAAATACGAACCAAAACGATTTTTGTTTTTCTGATCTATTTTTTCTGCGAAAAAAGAGAAAGGTTTCGATAATCAAAAAACAGTCTGCAGCCAGAAGATGTAGTGCTCATAAGACATATTCCATGGCGGGCGCTCTGCCCAGCCTGTATATAGCTGTATTATAAGTGTTCAAACCTGATGCAAATGTTAGAAAAGTGCAAGATAAATAAATTAATGTAGGAATATGAGATTACGGAACTCCGCCCATGCCGGTCCCAAGCCCGGATGAAAAAGGAGGAGGGCGGCCTGCATGGAGGCCGTAAGGAGGCAGCCCCTCCACCATGCAAAGGCACAACAGGTCAATCACCTGTTTGCTTTAAACCACGATTACGAGTAACACAAGAGAGAAAACCGGACTGATTCTAAAGGCGACGAACTGGAACGGACTACGGACTACGACTTATGGAACATGGAACACAAGAAGTATAAATGGGAAGGAAGAGGAGCTGGTGGAAGAGATGAGGAAAGCAAAACTAGAAATCCTGACTATAACGGAAACAAAGAAAAAAGGACAAGGAGTCATGGATCTCAATGGCAACACGCTGCTCTACAGTGGTGTACCCATATCCAAAAGAGCTAAAGGGGGTGTGGGTTGCATTGTGGCCCAAAATCAAAAAGATAGTATCAAGGGGTGGAACTTTGTCTCAGAGCGCATTATGGTTGTGAAACTAAAAGAAGGAGAAACCATAGTCAACCTGGTCATAGTGTATGGGCCAAATGAGGATGAGAGAGCAGAGGTCAAGGAGGAATTCTTCGAGCTGCTTCAAAGGACAGTGGATGACTGCCTAGATGAAGTTATCATGCTCGGAGATTTTAATGCCAGAGTTGGAAATGACCATGCTAGATGGGGTGGAGTTATCGGAAGATATGGAGAAGATACTCTCAATGACAATGGAAAGCGACTCCTTAGATTCTGCAGTGAGCAGAATCTGATCATTACAAACACAAAGTTCCCCCATAAGCGCATACATGCATACACTAGATGTGAACCAACAAAGAATGAGAAGTCAGTGATCGACTATGCCATTGTTCGGAGAAGCTCATTCAAATATGTCCGAGATGCAAGAGTCTGGAGGGGGCCAGAGATTGGAAGTGATCACTACCTGCTAACAATCAAACGAACAACTGAAAGAGTTGCTCAGCCTAGGAACTGCTCAACATCACGCAAGAAACCAAGTAAACGAGCAGGAGAAATGAGCATTAGGCCCTACAAGCTGAGAGAGCCAGAAATTAAGACCAGATGTCAGGGGCTTATTGTTGCAGCGGTGAGCAACACAGAAGAACAACCTGATGACTTGGAAACCCTCTGGATTAAATTCAAGGACATCATAAAGACAGCTGCTGCAGAAGCATGTGGTGAAGTCCGACTTGGGAACCAGAGAAAGAGGACACCTTGGTGGACAGAGGAAGTCAAAGAGAAAATAAGAGAGAAGAAAATGGCATGGAAACAATACTTAGGAGCTAAAAACACAACAGGACAAATGGAAAAATATAGAGAATATGTGACACTCAGAACAGAAGTAAAGAACAAAGTGCTAGCAGCAAAACAGAAGTCCTGGGAAGAATTTGGAGAAAAGCTAGAAAAAGATGCACAAGAAAACCAGAAATTGTTCTATAAGACCCTAAAGAACATGAGGAAGGAAAACAATGCCCTCTCAAATTTATAAAGGACAAGCAAGGCAAATTGCTTACTGCCCCGAAGGAAGTAATGGAAAGGTGGAAAGAATATTTCTCAGAACTCCTTGATGGTGAGCAAGGTCAAACATCAGAAATGATAACCACTAGCACAGAAGAGGAAACCAATGGTGATGAAGATGACATAAAGATGGAAGAACTGAAGGCATCACTGGAGAAAATCAAGATGGGCAAAGCAGCAGGGCATGATGGTATAACACCAGAAATGGTTAAGTACATGGGAGCATCAGGCGACCTGTTACTCTTAAGGGTCCTACAGGCAGCATGGTGCAACAAGACCATACCAAAGGATTGGAAGATCGCCATCATAACACCAATTTTCAAAAAGGGTGACAACCGACAGTGTGGAAACCATAGAGGCATATCCCTTCTCAGTGTCCCTGGAAAAATCTACTCTAGAATCCTAGAGCAGAGACTCCGACGCCTAGCTGAGCCACAATTGGATGAGGTCCAGTGCGGATTCCGAGCAAACTGAAGTACTCAAGACCTAATCTTCACACTCAGACAGCTGAGTGAAAAGGCCCTTGAGTATAAGAGTGAGATCCATCTTTGTTTCATAGATCTGGAAAAGGCGTTTGACAGGGTCCCTTGGAGCAAACTTTGGGACTGTTTGGCAAGGAAGAATATTCCAGCAGCTCTGATTCATGCTATACAGAGCTTCTACAAGTCTTGCAGAAATTATGTGAGGACAGCAAACCATAAGTCAGAAGAGTTCAGGACCACCACTGGTGTAAGACAAGGTGATATCCTGTCACCTTACCTCTTCATACTCCTTATGGACGATGTCATCAAGGCATGTAAGGAGAGAACAAGAAAGTATTCAGTGGGGTACTGGAAGATGAGACAGGTCTATATTTCAGAGCTGGCATTTGCTGATGATGTTGCCCTGATTGCTAAATCAGAGGCACATCTCCAATCCAACCTGCAAGTCTGGAAGGAAGAGCTGGAGAAGAGAGGGATGGTCATAAGCAGCTCTAAAACAAAATCCATGGTGATATCACGAGAAGAAAGAAGGCATCAGATTAAGCTGGGAGATCAGGTCCTGGAGCAGGTTGACCACTATAAATACCTCGGAGCTATTATAGACCGAAAGGGCGGCATCAAAGAAGAGTTGGCCACTCGAAAAGCAGCAGCTGTGAGACTTTTTCAGGCCATAAATCGAGGATTCCTCAGCAAGAGAGAGGTTGGTAAGAAAACGAAGATGGCTGTATACCGCTCCACCTATGTCCCAGTCTTGACATATGGATGCGAGTCATGGGCAATGACTACAACCCATAAAAGCCAGATCCAAACCTCAGAAATGAGGTATCTGAGGAAGGTGGTTGAAGTAACAAGAAGAGACATGGTACGCAACCAGACGATACGTCAAGGCCTAAAATGCCACCCCCTACAGACCCAAGTAGAACAGTCCCAACTAAGATGGTTTGGCCATGTCTGCAGAATGGGAGAAGATCGGCTACCACGACAAGCATGGGAAACAAAGAGCCAAGGATCCAGACCCCGAGGACGACCCAGAGTCCGCTGGGAGGACAACATTAGACAATCTTTGAAGGACCGAGGACTAGAATGGAACCAGGCCAGGAGGAAGACAGCTGATAGAATAGTCTGGCGCTCTCTCTTCCAAACCTCTACACCTCACGGTAGAAGGGGAACGACTAAGTAAGTAAGTAAGTAAGTATATGAGATTACGGACAAGACCGGCGAACGCATGGCTATACAGAGAGAAAGTATCTGTGTGTCAAGTGTCAGAAATCTTATACCTAACGTTAGTTGTGATCCAGACAGAGCATCAGGTCAGTTAATTCGCTCTAACGGTTTTTACAGAGCAGTTTGTAAAATAAGTTGAGATTCGCGTTGAAGATTTTATTCTACTGAGAGGATTTAGTCTGCCGCAAACATTTCCAGAAGTTAGCAGAACTCATGTTAGTCCTTGAAGACTCTGCGTGTTGCAGCATACCTTCATGTGTTATATATCGATGATATTTTTTAAGAGAACCCAGTTGACGATTTGTTTCAAGCAACTGAATACTATCATAGTGTTAGCTGACGTCTAATATAGGTACTTTATTGAAGAAATTGCGTAAATTGTGAATTTCACACGGACAAGCACGTTTTCAACATGTTTCTAAATCTGACTAGAAGAAGTTGACTCGCCGGAGTATAGACCTATGAATGTCTTATCATCATAAGAACCTGGACATATATTTCTCGGGTAAAACAGTCAGTCTGATGTAGTGCTCACAAGACGCATGTCAACACATAGGCATTCTTGCGGTAGCAAGCCTATAGATATCAGGTATAACAGATAGTTGATTGTGCAGAACAGTTTTTCCTATTTTAAAACAAAAACTACAAACTCGACTATTATTGACTCCAGACGGAGTAAAGGGCATCAGGTTAGTTGAAATGCACTAACGTACTTTGTTAATATTTTTGTGAAATCGGGTGGGATGTCTGATAATGTGCAGATCGCTTTTAAGTTTTAGAGAAGCCCTATCGTGAATATAGTGCAGAAATATTTATAGCTACAGAATTGTGAAAGAAGTGATCTTAATTTTTAAAAGAACTCACTGAGCAAATTACTTCGTTAAGAGACATTTTGATTCGTGTTGTGAATATCTGTTATGAATAACACTGGCGCCTAGAGAATCTGAAGTTCCAGTAGATGGTCATACAAGAAGCATTAAATAATGCTGAAGAAGCTGGAATTATAGAAGCACAGCCAAACCAAGAAGAAATGTTAGATGAGGTCGCCTTTGAATTTAACGCTAATTATGAAGGTGACATTTATCGAGACGAGTACCGTACATTGTAGTTATTTTTATCATAGTGAAGAAAGAGAACAACAACCAGTTGAGGTCCCACATTGGGAAGTGTTAAGATCTATTATCTTTGAGCATATCAATGACACTGATGAAGAGTTCGAATATTTATTAGACATTTTAGGTTTTCAAGAAGGAAATTAAACTAGTAGAGTGTATCTTTCGTTATTCTACATATACTGATCCTTATTGAGCTGTTGTGAACTATTTTATTGAAGTTTGAATTCTCAAAGTTGAACAGTCATTAACTATTAACACAATCTGAAGACCTCGTTCCTAGATTTTGTGAAGTTCATGAGTTGAGAGTTCTGAATTGATATAGTGTTATCTGAGAGCGTATAACCAAGAAGAAAGTTGAAGATTGAAACTGAAGCCACTAATCACGCCATATCCAGCAAAAGGTTATACTAACCTTAAAGGCCAAGTAATTCCTGACAGTAAACCTGGGTTGAACACACACAAGGAACCTTCCATCTCTGGCGATTAGCTAGCGTTACCTTGAACCAAAACGGAACTGAAGGAAGACTGAATTTTCTGAAGGGACATGTTATGTGGAGACTTATGATACATAACATAGACTCCTTCAGTATCTCAGAAGAACAAATTACATAAACATTGACATTAAAAATAATCTCATACATTACAAACCACCGGACCCTGCCACACTCTTGCATAGGTGGTTTCTGCAACAATTTTTTTTTTTATACGAAGAGGTTGCCATACCCATGCACACATTCCTGTTAGTCGCCTCTTCCACGTACCTGAGGGAACAGTAGTGCTAAGATTTCTTTGTTTGCTGAGAGACACCCAGAGTCTGCGGAGGCCAGAGATAAATATTTCATTAACAGACCTGATGGTCTAAACTAAGATATTCTATGCCTTATGCTTCTTTGAAACTGCATTGCTATAATGAAAAACAGATTTTATATATATATAGATAGATATATATATATATATATATATATATATATATATATATATATATATATATATATATATATTTAAAGAAGTCTGAGGTCATGACGCTCAATGTGAGCAACCCTGAGCCCATATCAGTAAGGAATCAGCAATTGGTACAGACAGATACCTTCACATACCTAGGAAGCATAGTAACACCAGACGGCGGGGCAGGCAAAGACATCAACATCAGAATGAATAAGGCAAGAACAGCCTTCTTTAGCCTAAACAACATCTGGAAGCACAAGCACAAAATTAGGATTATATCAGAGCTGTGTGCTTTCTGTGCTTCTCTATGGTGCGGAATGCTGGAGAGTTACAGAGAAGGAAATGTCGAAATTGTCATCTTTTCACACAACATGCCTAAGAAAAATTCACCGAATCTTTTGGCCAAATACCATCTCTAACCAAGATCTGCTTACTCGTAGCAAGCAAGAGGACATGCACACCATCATAGCTGGCAGACGCTGGAGCTGGGTTGGCCATGTCTTCAGAAGAGACCCCGATGCCATCACAAGAACAGCTATGCTTTGGACTCCTGAAGGAAAACGAAAGAGAGTCCGACCAAAAACAACCTGGCGGAGGACTGTGGAGGCTGAGATGCAAAGAATGAACCAGAGTTGGGGCACTGTACGAAGGATGGCCACCGACCGAGCAAAGTGGAATCAATTTGTTGTTGCCCTACAAGACGCAACTAGGCGTGATGGCCACTGACTGCTTTGACGGTCGGCGGCTAAGGATCAAAGAAAAGAAGAAGATATAAATATATATATATATATATATATATATATATATATATATATATATATATATATATATATATATATATATATATATATATATATATATATATATATATATATATATATATATACAAGGTATATATCAATATCAATCAATCAATACCTTTTAGATCCCCAAGGAGCATAGGCCTTTAACAAACACATGCCAAGTCTTCCTGTCCTGTGCCATCCGCTCAAGTTCTTTCCATGTTTTCCTCATCATTTTCACCTCTGTATCCAGTTCTCTTCTCCATGTGTTTTTTTATCTACCTCTGCCTCTCTTTACCTGTGGATTCCAGAACAAGGACTGCCTTGTAATGCTATTAACAGGTCTCCTCAATGTGTGTCCTATCCATCGCCAGCATCTTCTTCTCAACTCTTGTTCCACTGGCACTTATCTGGTTCTTGTCATCAATTCCACTTCTGTGACTTTGTCATACCATTTCAGTCTTTCTATTCCACGAAAGAACCCGTTTATAAAAGTCTAGCTTTTTAGTTGTTGTTTTTGTTGATCTCCATGTCTCAGAGCCATACAATAGGACTGACTTGACATTTGAGTCGAAGATTCGTATTTTCGTGTTGAACTTGACTTCAGCTTGATGATCTGGATTTTGCAGATGACTTGTCTCTTCTGTCCCATAACCATAATCAGATGCAAGAGAAAATGAAAATCCTCGAAGAGAGGTCATAACAAGTGGGCCTGAAAATACACAGGGAATAGACACAGATTATGAGAATAAATGCAAGAAATGATAACAAGGTTGCACTTGAAGAAACACCACTGAAAGATGTAGAATCGTACACATATGTTGGCAGAAATATAGACAAAGTTGGAGCAAGAGGAGCTTTCATTGTACCGAGAAACATATGGAGAACACACACACACACACACACACACACACACACACACATATATATATATATATATATATATATATATATATATATATATATATATATATATATATATATATATATATATATATATATACGAGGCGTGTTCAAATGAAACCCGACCGTGCTGCGCCAAGTGGACATTCGTATGAGGAGCATGATGTCGTCACATCTGACGTAATAAGCACATAAGAATGTACAAGTGTGTAAGTGTTCATTCTCCTAGTATTCATTGGTTGTGCTGCAGACCGTTAAAATAATGGCCGGTGTGATAAGGAATCCGTCCAAGGTCGATCAGCGAGCGGTGATTCAGTTCCCAACAACCGAAGGATGTCAACCAGTCGACATTCATCGCCGAATGAAAGCAGTGTATGGTGACAAAAGTGTGTCTAAGACTACAGTGAAATATTGGGCACGAATGTTTCGAGAAGGACGTCAGTTAACGAAAGATCTTCCGCGGCCAGGTCAGGTGCATATTGTTGCGACAGAAGAAGCCATCGCCGAGATTGATGCAGCAATACGGGTGGACCGTCGTCGGAGCTTACGTTCGCTAGCAGAGGAATTCGCTGTGTCTCTTGGGACAGTTTAAATGGTGGTTAGGAAAAAAACTGAAGTATCGAAAGGTGTGTTCACAATGGGTCCCACGGATGCTGACCGATCACCATAAGGAAGCACGGATGTGGTGGAGTTTGAACCACCTGCTGCGTTACGAAGAGGAGGGTGATGCATTTCTGTTGCGCATAGTGGCAGGCGATGAGTCATGGTGCCACCACTTTGAGCCGTGCAGCAAATCAGCGAGCATGCAATGGAAACATCCCGGATCACCAAAACCCCAAAAATTCAAGTCACAGATTTCCGCCGGTAAGGTTATGCTGACCGCATTTTTTGACCATGAAGGGCTTCTATTGGTAGACTTTAAAGAGCCTGGCGTGAACATCAATGCCATCCGCTACAAAGACACACTAGACAACCTGCATACAGCCATCAAGAATAAACGACCCGGCATGCTTTCGGGTGGTGTGATTCTGTTGCACGACAATGCTCGTCCACATGTTGCGAACATTGTGCAGGAAGCGTTAGCAAGGAAAAGGTGGGAAGTTCTGCCACACCCAGCCTACAGCCCCGATCTGTCACCATGTGACTTTCATTTGTTCGGACCCTTAAAAAAATCTCTAAAGGACAACGATTCGACTCCGATGCAGACGTCAGAGCCTCGGTGATCAAATGGTTCAATAAGCAACCAAAGTCATTTTTCTCGGACGGCATCCGCCGTCTACCCAAGCAGTGGGATGCGTGTCTGAATGCCTATGGTGACTATTTCTAAAGAACCCCAGTGGGTACTTGCTTCATAACAATTGCTGTATTTAATTTTACTACTCCTGCTGATGTACCTTACATATACTTGTTATAAAGCCACTGGGACGGGTTTCATTTGAACACACCTCGTATATATATATATATATATATATATATATATATATATATATATATATATATATATATATATATTTTATATATATATATATATATATATATATATATATATATATATATATATATATATATATATATATATATACACACACACACTTATTTCGTTGTATAATTTTATCAATTTCTGACGTCTCCATGTTTGATTTATCAAAGACGATTTTGTTGATCCACATGTTAACATCTTTCTGTTAAATTTAAATCAGTTGAATACTTGCTGTTACAGTGCCCAAGACTAACTGACCTGCGACACCAGCTACTCCCATCGCACCCAACCATCCACAATACACTCTACACATCATCACAACAACTGAGGAAGTCATGCACCTTTGTCAGAGAGGCTATGGGCTGTCAAGTGCTACCTGCTCACGGCTAAAGGGATTATATCATCATCATCATCATCATTATGACACAATGGTGGGCGCAGTGACTCAAAACTGCCCTCATTATTTCAGAGACTCCCTGGTACCACAAGAGACACGGCATAGTTTTAAGAAAATACAAGTTATAACTGGTTTTATTTCTTTGCTATAGTTTGAACTATTTCCATGTTCGTTTAACCGATGAAGATTTCGTTGCCAGAGTTCTTCCTATGGCATTTATCAATTGCATCAGACAACAAAAAAAAGGTGGGGGGGGGGGGGGGGGGGGGGGGGCGGGGGGGGGGGGGGGGGTGGTGGGTGGGTAAAAAGGGTTGGTGGCCTTTCTGGCAGTTGTTGCCGTAAGGGAGTTAAGCGTTGAAGACCTTATTTTACTAAGTCCAGATTAACGAGCCAAGGTTGACCAGTACCCTCCCTCGCTGACTTTGCTTTCCCTAACTGAAGACAAGAGTCCAGTACGTATTTACAGCTGCGAAGACTGAAGTGTGACGCTATCAGGTTTCAAACCCCTTCCACTTTGCCAATTCGACGCTCAACAGCATCCGACATATTCGTGAAAAATGTTACCGACTGCGCAGTTTTACTGATGTGATAACCTTTGGCATTTTTATAACTGATTTCCTGGTGACTTCCAACTTTCAAAATGGCAGTCTACAGTCTCTCTCTCTCTCTCTCTCTCTCTCTCTCTCTCTCTCTCTCTCTGACCTGTGAATAGAAGTCTTCAGGCTCTGTCACCAAGCAAGACAGCTTTAAGAATAGCTTTCTTTCGTTTTTTGGTGGTTTATCCCCGACTAAGGCATTGTGGCCTTAACGTAGACAATCTTTTGTTTTCATTGTTCAAGTACAACGCATTACCTCTTTTAACGTTAAACATGTCATTTAGATTTGTTTTTTTATTTGATAAATTTGTGCTTGCGTAGAGTAAACAGATTGAAATGGTAGAGCAAAATCAATGACGTGGAACTGATGACAAGAACCAGACAAGAACCAGTGGACATAGAGACGTGAAGAAGATGCTGGGGATGGAAAGGACACACACTGAAGTGCCCTTTTCATAGTATTACAAAGCAGTCCTTTTTCCTGACACCCCCGAGGTAAGAAAGGTTTATTCTACATATGTAGAGCAGAAATGAAGGGAATAAAAAAGGCATGAAAAGAGATTTAGCCGATGGCACAGTCCAGGAAACCTTTGCAAGAATTTATTGGTGGCTAAAGTTCGTCGAGGAGGTGAAAGGAATGAATGAAATAAATGAGGCATGTCGACTCTGATCCTTAACGGTGTAATAATCTTAAACCTAGCACCACCCAAGCAAATCCAACATTACTTTAAAAACGTACCAGTAATTGGCCAACCAGTTGCAGTAACCAAAAGCTGGTCGGTCCGAGACTATAAACAGATCCTGGCCGTCGAGGAGGTTCTCTGACGTCCAGAAAAACAACACTGGCAGAACCGCGTGCTTCCGGATTTTGGAGTGTACACGCGTATTCACGTATGCGCATGGCTGCACGCGATGATCCCGTAACTGGCCCAGGTCCCCGGATAGACCGACCAGTAATCAGCGAAGATTGTGTTTATTGTTGCCATGTTTATTGACCCTGCCAGCGGTGATGTCACAAGAAACAGGGTACCCTTCATTTCAAACCGTCCAACACAATGGCTCATCCTTTTTGTTTTGGTGGGGGCTTTTTGTTTTGGGTCATTGTTTTAGAACCTCTTAATGATCAGTGGTTGATGTCTGATGATAAGGTCTGAATCTGGTCGCGTGGTCGCGGAGGAATGATGGGACCCGGTTTAATGGAAGAAGATGGCGCGTTTGATTGGAGATGAGCGTAGAGTTGAATGTAGATAATAGTTGGTGGGAGAGAATTATAGTGGATGAGTGCAGTGGAAAAACACTCTTTGTGCATTCTTGATTTGGCTAACATGTATGCGTCTGCACCCAGACCTATATAAAGGCCGAAAAATACAAGAACAATAAAAACAACAACAACAAACGCAGAATGAAGGACAGATAATTGGGGAGATATCCGGAGATTCAGTTGGCAAAGCGATTACAACGCTTTCCTCTATCAGCGAAGTTACTGGGTTCCACGATCGAATTTTATTTGTGTAAGTTCTGAAATCCCCGGGACAATAGCAATACGTGGGTCTGGTTGGTTACGTTGTCAGAGCACTTGCAACTCGCGCCAAAGTTACCAGGTTCCGGGATCGGAAAGGGGTAGTAGCGTCTCGCTCCCAGTCTACCCTGCTGTAAATGGGAACCTGACTCTTCTTTTGAGTTAGGTAAGTAAAACGCAGCCATGAAGGGAACAGGTTACTCCATCTCATAAAAAATGATGGACCTAGTATGAGGAAGTCTCCAAGACATCACTCCCCTGAGGCAGTTTCTGCAATGGGACTACCTTTTTAATAATCTTCCTCTGGAGTGGCGAAGTATTCGAATAAAACACAGACGCAAGGAAATGACTCACTGAATAACTAGAAAAAGCAACGGCAAATATGTTTGTTGCAATTCTGCAGATTCACGAAATCATCATCAACATCATTATTATTCTTATCATCATCACCACCACCACCATCATCATCATCATCACCATCATCATCATCATCATCATCATCACCACCATCACCATCATCATCGCCACCATCATCATCATCACCACCATCATCATCATGATCATCATCATCGTCACTATCATCATCATCGTTTGTCTTTAACTTCTTAAGGAGTACAGGTCTTCAACAAGTTCATACCTATCCTGTAATACCTTTTTAAGTTCTATCCATGACTTCTATATCCTTGTCATGCCTGTCTCCAGTTTTCATCTCCATGTGTTTTTTTTTTTTGGTTTCCAACATATTTTATGAGCTACATTTAAAAAAAATACGCAACATAAAACAGAACAAAGCCTTTTATAGACAGCAGTGTCGTAGATTTTTGATAGGTGATTAAGATAGACTCTGGTCCCGTCTGAACAGAACTGGAAAAGGTGATACCTCAGTGAGAGATAAGGTAAAGAAATGAATTTCACGAGTGAAATGGTGAAAAGGTAGAGTCTGTCCCTGGATTGAGAAGATACTCTAGTCCAGCCTATCGCTACGACTGAAATTTGTTTATCAGACAGTTACCTTTCTGTATATATTAACATATACGCTATAACCACTCTCTCACACACACACACACACACAGATAAGTGACGACAACTTGACGCACAAACGTGAAACTATAGTAATGGAGTAAGGATATTGGGCCCAGCTGACCAACACTGGTAATTAAGTTTTATGTTAAGTTTATTTATCATAAAGAAAAAAAAAACTTCACCACATCCAGTATCAAATAGAAAATATAAAAATTATATGTTACAGAAATAATAAAGAAATAGACCCATAAGTGCAATTCCCTCTGTTGAGACAAGATCCCGTTAGAAGAAGATATTAACCCCCAAAAAGTCAAAAGATTAGCACTATGGTATAGAATTTGACTATACTGCAAAGAACAGAGTTTCTAATTAATCTATCCTGAAATGAACAGTATTAGCAAACATAAGTGTCGTAGATTTTCGATAGGGGATTAAGACATAGTTTGGTCCCTTCTGAGTAGAACTAGACAGGTGGTGACTCAGTGAGACATAAGATAAGAAATAGATTTTCACGAGTGAAATGGTGGGAAAATAGGTAGAGTCTGTCCCTGGACTCGAGAAGATCCTCTCGGTCAGTCTATTTCTACTACAGAACTTTGTTAGTCAGACAGTATACCTACATATATATTTATATATATATATATATATATATATATATATATATATATATATATATATATATATATATATATATATATATATATATATATATATATATATATAAATCACTCACATTCACACACACATAAGTGACGACTGTTAGACGCACAGACGTGACAAATTATATTTATGGAATAGGGATATTTTGGGACGAGCTGACCAACACATGTAAATAAAGTTTTTATGTAAACTTTATTTAAAATAAAGAAACTCTACAACAGCAATATTATGAATATCAATCAAATACAAATAAACATAGGTTAATGAAATTAATAAAGAAATAGATTCATAGGTGAAATCCTCCCTCCCTCTGTTGAGACAAGATCCCATTAAAAGAAAGTTGTTAACCCCCAAAGAGGCAAAGATTTATACGCTATGGTCTAGGATTTCCCTCTACAGTAAAGAACAGAGTTTATACGTTAATCTATTCTGAAAGGGACAGTATTAGCAAAACTTACTAAAAGAAATAAACAACGTGAGTACATGGATTCTACAAGATATATATGGGAATTAGTCATTCATCCTTCCTCTCTTCTCAGACAACCGTGGCCACGTGCATTCGTTCTTACCTAATACTTGGTTTGCACCTTCTGGACCAATCGTTAGGACACATGCACACAGCAAATCCAGTGTTATTTTGGCAAAGAGAACCCCAGCTCCTCAAAGACAGATTAAATCCACTTCTCCGGGGAACGTTCACTGTGTTACTTTTATTTATGATTACTGTTTATGTCACATTAATTAGACCAGGTAAGAAATTTAACAGTTCTCACAGTGTCAATAGCTTGAGATTTCCAGTACATAGGAATGTCAGGTTGGTAGCTTCTCTCAGTATAAAAATGCCTTGTCACAACACAAATGGTCGATAGTCGGAAAATGTCACAAGTTTGATTATGTCTTCTTCTTCTTCTTGCGATCGCATCTTTGATGTTTACACCGTCAGACGAGTTCTCATGGTGAATTCGACTGTTGTTTGAAGTTCCTCTTTAGCTCAATATAGCTTTGAGTTTAGTGTTGAGTCATTGGGCCAGTATTAAAATGTTTGATCTTGTTGCCACCACGGGCTGAATGTATATGAAAAAATGGGAAAAAGAAATCTGGATCTATAGGCCCAGTTACAAAATTTATTCTTAATGTACTTTGGGTTGGTACTCTGTCTCTTTCTGGGTGTAAACACGAAGCCAGACAGGTTCACCTTGAAGACCCAGATACTAAGGAAAAATGTTCTTTTGTAAGGTTATTATCAGATTTATATGGAAGCCGCAGGTAGATTTTGGGTTTGACCCAATACTGTGTAAAGGAGAAAAAAATACAAATACTTAACCATAATATAGTATTCTCAATCCGATCCTTAACCGGCGTAAAATATAATATATTCATACACTCAGTTATTTAACTATGAATAGAACTACACGTGTATCTCATATTGAATCGTTTAATAAAAGTCTCCGTAAAATAAGCGCTAGTCATTTATATTTTTAATCATCGTGAATTAGAAATAAATATATATTTCGTCAGTACTCATAATGAATAGTGCATTTACTAGATGAATAAAATAACTCTTACTGGTTAATATCAGTTAGTTAGATTTACGCTACAGCCGGAACAATTTAGCTATAATTTATATTAATTCGCTAGTCACTTTGCACAAAACTCCTAGCGAAATAAAAATGACGGACTTAACAATTAAATCACTCTACACAGAAAAATCTTAGTGAATAAAATAATTACCGCGAACACAGAATTAGAACTACTCCACATCGAAAATACTAAGACATCCACTATAACACTGGTCTAGAAAATCGAAGCTAGTGTTCTCTGAAATTCTGTCGGTACTGGATAAATTGAGTTTAGAGGCAGATATATATATATTAAATTTGCAGAACTTCGCTCAGGCTTATTACTTTTAACGCCTTCGCTCAGATTTCGGGCTTTTCCTCGGTCGATCTGCGAATCAGAGGGAAAATTGACACTTTTACCGCTTGCAGACTCTGGCAATCGCGCAAAGCCCGTCCTTTGATCTGGCGATTCTCACCGTGTTTAATTACCTTCCAATCGAACGGATTCAGGGTGGAGTAACTGTGATTATCTGCCCTTGGTTCCAAATTATCTACTCCTTCTACTCAAATTATCTCCCCTGATCACTGTCTAACGAAAAATACGTTACAACTACACTAGCTTATCTTCCCCTTAGCCAAAATTACGACTCTTTTAAAATATTCGCCGCTTTCTACGCGTTCCGTCTCTCCATGTTTGATCCTATTACGACGATTTCCAATCGCTAGCTTTATAATTACAGGTAACCGGCTCAACGTTAGCTAAATAGGTCTGTTGGTAAACATTCCTAAGGAAATAGAGAAAAGAAAATAAAATAGGCGTGCTAAATTAGAAAAAGAGACAGATCTCTGAGTGTAGGAGGGTTTTATGTTAACAAAACGTGCGTAGGTGAAAGCCTGGTGAAAGAAAAATGTAGATAATGAAATAGATATATGAAAGCTATTATCATAATATGTCACAGACGTCCCCGCTTAAAGATATGAAACCTTTTTCATGTCTACTTTATGGAAATAGATTTCCTATATCAGTAGCTTCTGGGTGACTGTTTTCTTCACTCTCATCGTCCTCCTCCTTCGCTGTCCAATTCCTTCTCATGAAGTCTGCTGAAACGTTTTCTTTCCCTGGAATGTATTCTATTTTAAAGGAATATACGCTTAGCAGTAACGCCCAGCGCATTATCCTCGCATTGAATTCTTTATTAGCCCCAAGAAACGCCAGTGGAGCATGGTCTGTCTGTACTGTGAACGATACTCCGTACAGATATTCATGTTGCCTTCTTATACCATGAACGAGTGCCAGACACTCTCTTTCAACTTTTGAATAGATACGTTCTGCTTTATTCAATTTACGACTGCCGTATGCCACTGGGAATAGCTGGTTCGGATCGTCGTCGCCTGCTTGCAGCAGGGTTGACCCGATGCCTTGACCCGATGCGTCGACTCTCAATATGAAGGGTTTGGTAATATCAGGTAGTCGTAAAATTTGATATTCAGACAACTGTTTCTTGAGAGCGACGTAAGCGTCCTCGCACGTAGAATCCCAGATAATTCTCTCAGGTCGCCCCTTCTTCGTGAGGTCAGTAAGGGGTGCAGTCAAACCGTTGAAGTTTTTGATGAATTTCTGGTAATATGCACACAGTGATAGCAACGACCGGGTTTCTCTCTTAGTTCTTGGCCTTTTCGCTGCACGTATCTTCTCCACGTTCTTAGCAACTGGCCACGTGGAACCGTGAGCAATGGTATGCCCAGGAAGTCAAGCTTTTCGAAGCAGATTAAACATTTGCTAAGTCTAGCTGTGAGACCAGTTTCCTGTAGTCTACTGAGGAGCATAGCAACCGTAGCAATATGTTCTTCGTATGTGTCCGTTGCAACTAGTATATCGTCCATGAAATTGTGGATATGTGGACTGTGCAATGGTTCTAAAAGCTTTCTCATCATCCTTGTGAACACTCCTGATGCGTTATGTAACCCGAATGGCATCACTTTAAACGTATAGTGTCCTTCACTGGTGCTGAAAGCTAGCAAAGGCTTAGTTTCCTCTTTGACTGGTATTTGATAGTAACCTTTACTCAGGTCAATCTTAGGAAATCTCATCACCACAGCACAGGGGCAGGAAACAAGATGGGCAGAGCACTTCAGAGAAACACTGAATAAGGAACCACCAGAGACTCAGCTGAATGTTCCTGAGGCTGAAAGTGACTTAGACGTAAATACAGACATTCCACGAAAAGAAGAAATTATCACAGCTATCAAAGGGCTAAAAAATGGAAAAGCGCCTGGTCACGACAATCTGAATGCTGAGCTATTCAAGACAGACCCTGAACTAGCAGCAGAACTATTAGAACCACTATTTGCACAAGTCTGGGAAACTGAGACAACACCAACAGAGTGGAGTAAAGGAATAATTGTCAAATTGCCCAAGAAGGGCGACCTTGCAGACTGCAACAACTGGAGAGGAATTACCCTCCTCTCAGTTCCCAGCAAAA
The DNA here is from genome assembly GCA_024509875.1 of Oreohelix idahoensis. Taxonomy (NCBI): domain Eukaryota; kingdom Metazoa; phylum Mollusca; class Gastropoda; order Stylommatophora; family Oreohelicidae; genus Oreohelix; species Oreohelix idahoensis. The sequence continues at coordinate 204,552 of JAMPIV010022084.1, forward strand.
TACTAGGCAGGATAATCATCCAGAGAATTTCAAAAGCAGTTGACCATAAACTGAGGAAAGAACAAGCGGGCTTCAGAAAGAGCAGAAAATGTGCAGATCATATATTTACCCTCAGGAGCATTATAGAGCAGTGCTCAGAATGGCAGAGACAGCTGTACATTAACTTTGTTGATTTTGAAAAGGCTTTCTACAGCATACACAGGGACAGCCTGTGGAAAATTCTGAGGGCTTATGGAATTCCCAGCCGCATTGTTTCCATTATAAAAAGCCTCTATTCTAACTTTACGTGCAGTGTTGGATCGAGCAATGTAACTTTCGAAGTGAAAACAGGAGAACGACAGGGATGCCCCTTATCAACAACATTATTTTTGACAGTCATAGATTGGGTGATGCGCCAGACAACAGAGGGCAGTCCAAGAGGAATTAGATGGACAACGTTTTCTACACTGGAAGATTTGGAATATGCAGATGACATTGCACTACTCGCGCATTAACACCAACACATTCAAGACAAAACCGATAGACTGAATAAGTATGGCCAGCAGGTTGGCCTGAACATCAATTTGAAGAAGACAGAGGTCATGACACTAATGTGGGCAATCCTGAGCCAGTAACAGTAAGGAACCAGAAGTTAGAACAGACAGACACATTTACTTACCTAGGAAGCATAGTAACACCTGACGGCGGAACAAGCAAGGACATTAACAACAGAATGAATAAAGCGAGAACAGCCTTTGCTGTTCTCAACAACATTTGGAAGTCTTCCCAATACAGCACAAACACCAAATTAAGACTGTATGAGAGCTGTGTACTTTCTGTGCTTCTCTATGGTGCGGAATGTTGGAGAGTAACAGAGAAGGAAATGTCGAAACTGTCCTCCTTCCACACAATCTGCTTAAGGAAAATTCTCCGAATCTTTTGGCCAAACACCATCAGCAACCAAGAACTACTTATTCGGAGTAACCAGGAGGACATGCACACTATCATAGCTGGCAGACGCTGGAGTTGGGTTGGCCATGTCCTCAGAAGGGATCCTGATACCATCACAAGAACAGCTATGCTATGGACCCCCGAGGGAAAGCGAAAGAGAGGCCGACCAAAGACAACTTGGCGGAGAACTGAGGAAGCTGAGATGCAAAGAATGAACCACAGTTGGGGCACTGTACGAAGGATGGCCGCCGACCGAGCAAAGTGGAATCAATTTGTTGCTGCCCTAAAAAACGCCACCAGGCATGATGGCCGCTGACTGCTTTGACGGTTGGCGGTTATGGATCAAAGAAGAAGAAGAAGGTCAATCTTGGAGAAAATCCGTGCCTTGCTTAGCTTGCTAAACAGCTCAGAAGCGCTTTGAAGAGGTTCCAGCTGAAATTCCGTTACAGTGTTCAGTAGACGGTAATCGATGCACAGCCGAACTTCCTTATTGGGCTTCTGCAACAGCACTACGCTAGCACTATAAGGAGATGTAGACTCACTAATAATTCCTGTTTTACGTAGCTTGTCTGTCTCTTCACGTAGCGTATCAGCTATTCGCATACGGAATAGGGTACACTCTGGTTCGAACAAGTGCCTCGTTTGTAAGTTTCATCTGGAACTCTACGAGATGTGTTTGTCCAGGTATATCCGTTAGCACTGCTGTGTACTGTTTCGGTAGCGCCCTCGTTTCTGTCTGTTGTGCTTCAGAGAAAGTGTCGCCGAATTTTACATCTTTGAAAGATTCCTTTTGTTGCAATGGATATTCCATGCAACTTTCGTCATCTTCCTCATCTTCGGTAGCAATGGCGACCGCCAGGAGATGTTCGGGGGACGGCACAGGTCTTTCCAAGTATTTCTTTTGCAGATTTACGTGGTAGACCTTCTCCTTTCCTTTCATAGAGATCTGATAGTTAGTTCTCCAGATCTTTTTAAGGACGGTAAACAGCCCTTGCCATCCGATGCGTAGTTTGTTACTTCCGGTTGGCAGTAAGAACAAAACTTTCTCCCCTGGTTGAAGTTGTCTCTCTTTCGCTGCCTTATTGTATCGTTTGGCGTGCTTTGCGCGTGCTCGCCTAAAGTTGGTCGTTGCTAGATCCCATCCTAGTTTTAACCTTTTCTTTAATTCCAACACATATTTACTGGCTGAGACGACTGTCTCATCAGCCTTCTGGTCTGTCAGGGACCGAAGTAAGGCTTCTAGCGGCCACTTTATAGGTCTGCTGAATAAAAGTGTAGCTGGGGGAAAACCCGTAGAGGCCTGGTGAACTTCCCTGTAGGCGAATAAGGCTGCAGGAATAAGAAGGTTCCAATCTTCCGGTTTCTCTTGTCCCAGCTTACGTAACATCATGGTGAGGCTGCCGTTGAAACGTTCCACGAGCCTATTTACGGCCGGATGGTACGGACTGGTGTGGATATGTTTGGCCCTCAAGATCTTAAAGATCTCCTCCATTAACAGGCTACGAAATTGGGATCCATTATCCGTCAAAACTTGTTGAGGGAATCGCAATCGTGTAAATATCTGCACGAGGGCTTCTGCGACATGCTTGGAATCCGTGCATGTTAGCGGTATATATTCAGCCCACATAGTGCATGTGTCGACTAAGGTCAGGATAAACCTGTTCCTTTTTTTAGTCCTTTCTAGGTGTCCCACAATGTCGACAGCAATCCGTTCAAATGGAGTCCCCATTATTGGCATTTCCCTCATCGGGACCGGGGTTGTCCGGGGCTTGGGTGCCACCCGTTGGCACTGGGCGCAGGATTTCTCGTATCTGATAATATCAGAGTTTATTCCTGGCCACCAACAGTGAGTCGCTATTCGCTGATTTGTGGCGTCCTGTCCCATATGTCCGCTAAAGGGAAGAGAGTGCCCCATTTCTAAGATTTGTTCTCTGTACTGTTTTGGTACTAGGAGCTGGTTATGCCCTTGTTCAGGGTCACCCGTTCTACGATAAAGTACACCATCCTTAGAAAAAATGTCCCCGTTGTGTCTAGGGTCCTTGGTCATGTACAGTTTCCTGAAGCATGGCTCCAAAGTAGGGTCCTTTTGTTGCACCTCTTTAAGTTCCTTAGGTAAAAAATTTGGCGCAGGCTCCAGTTCCTTCTTGGTTTACCATCTTGTGGTTACTGCTGCCACAATTGGATCTTTTGGTTTCCCAATAAACACATATCTACAGCCAAGTATGACTGGGTAGATCGGGTCATCCATAACAGCCGCTTTGATCACACCTCTGACAAAATCAGAGTGTATCCACCAATGCGATGGAAAGCGAAATGGGTGCATCTCCTTTGAAAACTCCACAAAGTTTGACGGTGTCTTCTCTTTCTTGACCGAGTTTGACCAAATGTCTTGAACCAAGCAATCAAAAGAAAGCCCCGTGTCAAAAAGACAATAAGTTGAAGTCCCTTTCAAAATAACAGTACCTCGCGTTGAGGGCCTCTCCCCCTCAGGTTGAGAATCACTGACACTAATTCTTCCTTGCGAGGCTGTCTGCAAGCATCCGATGCGGTTAGGCCCGGTGTGCTTGCCCTGATCAGACGTCCGTGCTGTAGGGGTCTTTCCTTTGTCCCCTGTCCTTTCTGGCCGCGCTGCCATGTAGAACGGTTGGGTTGATCAGAATTTTTGATGTTGGTGGGGTACTTGTTTTTATAGAATTTAGATTTCTCAGGAAGGGAATTCTGGTGTCCAGTTTCTCTGTGGTTATGGTGGTAAGAAGAATGGGAAGACTTCTAGATTATTTTTCCGAGACGGTTCTTCTGTCGGTTTACGTTTTGCGGCCGGCAGTTCGGCCAGCGCATTGTGATATCGCTCGGACTTTTCCAAAATGTCTTCAAGTTTTTCTGCGCCTTGCTCAGCTAGAAATCTATGGGTGTCACTTGACAAAGTGTTCTTTATCTGTTTGCTTACTACGAATTCCTCAAGTCCTTCATAGGTAGAGGGAAGCTGTGAAAGCTCTAGGCACTTTGTCAAGTATCCTTTCAGACGAGAAGAGAACTGGTGAAAGGTTTCGGTGCTCTCCTTTCTGCTGTTACGGAACAATTGCAAAAACTTGCGAGCGTTCATTTCAAAACGCTCAAGTAAAGCTTTCTTCAACACATCGTAATCGTCTTGTTGGCTGCTTTCCAGTTTTGCGTACACCTCGTACGCACTACTTTTTAAAGCCTGAGAGATATTTACACACCAACGCGACCTCTCTAACCGGTACACAGTTGCCATACTTTCAAATTTTGCTAGATAACAGTATATTTTCTCACTGGGGCTTGGGAAAGATTCAAGGGCAAAAGACATAGCTGTGAGTTGGGGAGATTGGGTGCTGGAAAGATCAGTTACCTGCGATTGAGGTAAAGACTCTCCATTGCTGGAGGTAGAGGCAGCCCCATGGGTTCGAACCTCTAGAGTTTTAACTGACTCCGAACGCAAGATCTTTTAAAAGACTCAATGGCCGACCGCTGGGACCGCAAGATCTTTTAAAAGACGCTGATTTATTTCGTTGTTTCTTTCTATTCTGATATTTTATACTGCCCGGAATTTATCTCGAACGGAAGTAAACACAAAACTGGGCAAATTTCAACAAGCTTCAACGTCTTTAGTTGCGTTTGAAGGGATTTTTTCACATTTATCTTCATCTTTAATCGTGTTTTGTCGTATCGCCATAATGGCCGAAAAAACACACAGGATATGATACTAATATGTGAACAGTGAACAAACTGTGTGATCAACCATAACTTTCTTACTTTTTCTGTGTTTCTAAATGGATTACCTGCACAAAGAGAGCAGTGAAACTGTATTGTGATAACAATTTACGTTACAAGCCTTACGTAAGTCGAAAATTTTTGTTCAAAATTTCAAGTTGTCCTTATTCCGTGTACATGTTATCTGTTATAACATAAACACAACATAAAATTAGCTAGAAAGGCATATGGATTTATATTGTTCATCCAATGTACTTTAATTTGATATATTATATGTTATACTTAACTCATGATTAGACACACATTGTCAGTAAATGTAAATTATGTATGTGTAAATTTTTGGGGCTTAAAAATAATTCCGTCCAGAGCTGAAAATAATTACGTACGGAAAGAGTTAAGCGCCAACTCGTGCTGTCGTCGTTGCTCATTTTCTCCTTCCTCATGCTGTCTTTCCTTCTCTCTTTCCCCATGCTGTCTCTCCTTCTCTCTTTCGTTCGCCCTGCGAATTTCCATTTCCTCCTCAATCTTCTTCTCCTGTAATTGACGCTCTTCTCTTTCCTTTTCCCTAGCTTCTGCTTCTTTCTTCTCCGCATCATATCTTCAAGTTCTTCGTTGACAAACGCTTTTGCTTCTTCTCACTGTAATCCCTCTTCCCTTGCTTCCTCTCTGAGCATTTGCCTAAGCTTTGCACGCTCTGCCATTGTAAATAACTGACTGAGTCTTACCCGAGCAAGAACGAAGAAAAATGATACACTGGTTCCCTACCAGTTAAGAGAAAAAATACAGAAAAGAAAATACTGTTGTTAAGCTGAGATACCTCTCCTTCCTATTATCAGTTATCTAACCTATCGCTGCTATTATCTGGCAATTAAGGCTCCTCATGCAAGTGACTACACCAAATAAATGGTAGATCAGACCAATCAACTGACAAAACACTATATTACTAAATGGAAACCAAAAAAACCAGACGATACGTCAAGGCCTTAATTCCCACCCCCTGCAGACCCAAGTAGAACAGTCTCAACTAAGCTGGTTTGGCCATATCTGCAGAATGGGAGAAGACCGGCTACCACGACAAGCATGGGAAACAAAGAGCCAAGGATCCAGACCCCCAGGGCGACCCAGAGTCCGTTGGGAGGACAAAATTAGACAATCTTTGAAGGACCGAGGACTAGAATTAAACCAGGCCAGGAGGAAGACAGCCGATAGGATAGTCTGGCGCTCTCTCTTCCAAACCTCTACACCTCACGGTAGAAGGGGAACGACTAAGTAAGTAAGTAAGAAACCAAAAAAAAAAATTTCCTGGAAAAAATTTAAGGAGGAAAAAAAATTCCCTTAATTTTAAGTCCACCTAAAAGTTCACCCCTGAAGTCAGTTCTGGTAAGGGAGGCTATTAACTGGATGAGATAGTCGGAACGCGTTCCTTAGCTTAGCTCAAAACACCTTCTGCTTAAAAAAAACCCTGTTATTGTTAAACAATCACACGCTACCAGCGGCTTAGTATTACAAAATCAATACATAACATAACTCCGACAAAGATCACACTGTAAATCAAATTGTATATATTCAACAATGCTGTGGAAAAAAACAAATGATATTTTTGAGTGGTCAGCAAGCCAATAAACAGATCGCTTGTCTAGGGAATAATTATTTTTTAATGATATTAAACTCACGTGACAACCACACTCTTTCTCAATCTAGACTATAAAGATTATCAGATAAAAATCACGGTAAACGAGAAAATTTATGTCGTACTTGCTCAGATTTAGAGTTAAATTCCGGAAAACGAGCCCTCATTTGTCGTAGATTTCCGATAGGGGATTAAGACATAGTTTAGTCCCTTCTGAGTAGAACTAGACAGGTGGTGACTCAGTGAGAGATAAGATAAGAAATAGATTTTCATGAGTGGAATTGTGGAAAAATAGGTAGAGTCTGTCCCTGGACTCGAGAAGATCCTCTCGGTCAGCCTATCTCTACAACAGAACTTTGTTAGTCAGACAGTATACCTACATATATATATATATATATATATATATATATATATATATATATATATATATATATATATATATATATATATATATATCACTCACATACACACACACACATAAGTGACGACAGTTAGACGCACAGACGTGAAAAATTATATTTATGGAATAGGGATATTTTGGGACGAGCTGACCAACACATGTAAATAAAGTTTTTATGTAAATTTTATTTACTATAAAGAAACTCTACAACAGCAATATTATTAATATCAATCAAATACAAATAAACATAGGTTAATGAAATTAATAAAGAAATAGACTCATATGTGTAATCCTCCCTCAACATTTAGAAGTCTTCCCAGTACAGCACAAACACCAAATTAAGACTGTATGAGAGCTATGTACTTTCTGTGCTTCTCTATGGTGCGGAATGTTGGAGAGTAACAGAGAAGGAAATGTCGAAACTGTCCTCCTTCCACACAATCTGCCTAAGGAAAATTCTCCGAATCTTTTGGCCAAACACCATCAGCAACCAAGAACTACTTATTCGGAGTAATCAGGAGGACATGCACACCATCATAGCTGGCAGACGCTGGAGTTGGGTTGGCCACGTCCTCAGAAGGGACCCTGATACCATCACAAGAACAGCTATGCTATGGACCCCCGAGGGAAAGCGAAAGAGAGACCGACGAAAAACAACTTGGCGGAGAACTGTGGAAGCTGAGATGCAAAGAATGAACCACAGTTGGGGCACTGTACGAAGGATGGCCGCCGACCGAGCAAAGTGGAATCAATTTGCTGCTGCCCTACAAGACGTCACCAGGCGTGATGGCCACTTACTGCTTTGACGGTTGGTGGTTATGGATCAAAGAAGAAGAATAATAAAGGGACAGTATTAGCAAAACTTACTAAAAGAAATAAACAACGTGAGTACATGGATTCTACAAGATATGTATATATATATATTAATTCGCTAGTCACTTTGCACAAAACTCCTAGTGAAATAAAAATGACGGACTTACCAATTAAATCACTCTACACAGAAAAATCTTAGTGAATAAAATAATTACCGCGAACACAGAATTAGAACTACTCCAAATCGAAAATACTAAGACATCCACTATAACAATGGTCTAGAAAATCGAAGCTAGTGTTCTCTGAAATTCTGTCGGTACTGGATAAAATGAGTTTCTTCTTCTTTTTCTTCGTTCGCCCTGAAAAGGACGGTGGTTGCGTTGTGTCTGTTTACGCCTAAGCTGTGATATCTGCACCTTTCGGTCGACACATCCGACTTCTGCACGGCATTTTTAGGACCGGGTTTGCCTCCCATTTCGATCCACACTCGCTCAGCCAGACTGCACTGCTGCAGACTGTTTCCAGGACAACCACGTGGAGGTGGAGTGCGGTCTTGACCAGCTCTGATTCGTTGGTCCTGACGCAGGCAGTCAAGCTATGAGTCGCTGACTGCGTTCTCTATTGCTGCGTTTTTGGGTCTCTAATTGAGTTTAAAGGCAGAGCTATACATATATATTAAATTTGCAGAACTTCGCTCAGGCTTGTTACTTTTAACGCCTTCGCTCAGATTTCGGGTTTTTCCTTGGTCGATCTGAGAATCAGAGGGAAATTGACACTTTTACCGCTTGCAGACTCTGGCAATCGAGCAAAACCCGTCCTTTGATCTTGCGATTCTCACCGTGTTTAATTACCTTCCAAACGAACAGATTCAGGGTGGAATAACTGTGGTTATCTGCCCTTGGTTCCAATTTATCTACTACTTCTACTCAAATTATTTCCCCTGATCACTGTCTAACAAATAATACGTTACAACTACATTAGCTTATCTTTCGCTGAGCCAAAATTACGACTCTTTTGAAATATTCGCCCCTTTCTACGCGTTCCGTCTCTCCCTGTTTGATCCTATTACGACGATTTCCAACCGCTGGCTTTATAATTACAGGTAACCGGCTCAACGTTAGCTAAATAGGTCTGTTAGTAAACATTCCTAAGGAAATAGAGAAAATAAAATAAAATAGGCGTGCTAAATTAGAAAAAGAGACAGATCTCTGAGTGTAGGAGGGTTTTATGTTAACAAAACGTGCGTAGGTGAAAGCCAGGTGAAAGAAAAATGTAGATAGTGAAATAGATATATGAAAGCTATTATAAAATATGTCACAATAAGGGAGAAAAAAAAAGTAAGTACAATGATTATACAATAGAATTATTATTCACTCCTTCTTTCTCTCGCTTCAGACACCCTTTGGCCACATTTCAGTCTCGCTTACCTAATCGTTGATTACAACGTACACACAACAAATCCATTGTTTTTGTTTTTGGGAAAATAAGCCCCATTTCCACCAAGACTAATTAATCCTCTTATTGGGGAACGCTTACTTTGTTACTGTTAATAGGATTATGTTTATGTCACATCAATTAGTCCAGGTAGGAAAATACTTAAGAGATCTAATGTTCACAGTGTGCAGTAGCTTGTAACTCCGATAGTTAACGAGAATGTCAGGTATGTAAATCTCTCTGGATAAATCTTCGCCACAACACAGTGGTCGGTAGTCGGGTATTGTTAAATTTGATAACTTCGGCACAGCGGGCTGAATGTAAATGAAAAAAATGGAAAAGAAAGCTGGGTAGCTATATGACCAGTTAAATTAATTATTATAGTCTTTTGTTGGTACTCTCTCTATTTCTGGGTAAAACAAGAGCGCCAAACAGGTCAACCTCGAAGACCCGATATTTATATAAGAATGTGTTTTGGTACTGTTGGGCTTAGACCCGTTTTCTCAGATTCAGGCTGCTGTTAGGTTTTGGTTTGTGATCCGTACGCAACACAGAAATTAAAACTATCTCCAACGAGATACTAAGTAATTCCACTTTAACAATGGTCTAGGATTCTAAGCTAGATATTCCGAAAATTATGAGGCGACTAGATAAAATTGATTTTAAAGGATGAGATATATATATATATATATATATATATATATATATATATATATATATATATATATATATATATATATATATATATATATATATATATATATATATATATATATATATATATATATATGTGTGTGTGTGTGTGTGTGTGAAATAGGTCTTGCGAGATATCACGCCTTGCCTGTATTTTTGGGGAAATCTGCGGTCGATTTCTGAATGAAAGCTTTATTTCTCACTTATGCCGACCGCATAGCCTTTGGCAACGAGCAAACGGTCTTTTAATCTCCGCTCGTTCCGTAGCTAGTTACATTCTCTGGGACTCACGAACAGACGGCTGAGGTCGGTAACTGTGGTTATCGCCCCCTTGATTTTCTTTCTACGGGCATCATAGTCTGATCTGTCACGATTTCAACGATTGCCCAATCGCTCGCGTGATAATCCAGTTAACGGCTCTTACTCGCTAGATGTTTACCTGTCCCGTCGTGGACTAGTTAATAAGTCTGTTTGTAAACCTTCCTATTGCCTGTAAGACAATAGAAAAAGAACAAAATAGGCGTGGCTACAATTATGAGTTTGACAGATATAGAGGTACATGGGTTCTGCGTTTAACAAAAACGTGCATACTAATAAGGAAGCCAGGTGTGAGCCAGGTGGAAGCAAAGACGTGCTGATATATGTAATCTATTTACATAATCTATCACAAGCAGCTTCATGAGTTACGACCACAAGTCATCAAACGTATGAATATCTGGCTTTAAAATTGTATGAGGCTTTAGAGACAAATAGAAAGACGTCGTGAAACAAAATCCTAACGAACTATGTTCAAACTTTGGGCTAGATAAAACATCTTCCGAAAGAGCAATTAAACTCAACGATGAAAAAAAAATAGCAACACTGGAAGGAAAATATAAACTAAATGATTCAGTAAAGAAGTCAGCTCAGAAATGTCACATCCGCAGGTTTCTTTCTGAAATATTATTATAGGAGCAACGAGTATTAACCATAGTCATTCTCTCATCCACCAGGTCAGTTCCATCTTTTCATAGTGCTTTCGGGCTGCAGAACTAAAATGCACACCTGTTATAAGAACGCACACTTCCTTCCAATATACTTCATTGCGTGGGATTTTTTTAAATGTTCTTGAAAATTTTTGTTTAGAAATATTCGTGCCTTGTTGCTTTTCGGTGAAAAAAATGCTAGAATTGTTCCCATTTATATTAAGCAGTTCGGCTAAGTTCGAATAAGAGTTCCCTCCATATACATATATATTTAGCTATTAAATGCTCATTGCTCATCACAGATGAAGCTTCTATGCTATTGTGCCACACTGTTTCCTTGTGACTATACTTCTGAAGCACAGTTGGGAGGAATGAAATGACAACAGGATAATTTAGTTTCGTCACGAGGGCATGCAGCAATAAGAACTCAATATAATTATGTCCAGGCCACATTTTGGCGGGTGACTTACTCGTATGATATAATGCATTACATTTGACTTCTTCTTGAGTCCTGCCGCTGTCACACGTCGTGGCGTCTTGTAGGGAGGCAACAAACTCTTTCCACTTTGATAGGCGTGTGGCCATCCTGTGTGTGGTACCCCAAAATTGGTTCATGCTTGCCATCTTGGTCTCCATTGTGGTATCATTCCAAACCGTGCCACAGGGAAAAAAAATGAGTCACATAGCAGATACTGCCGTTGGGGTGCCGTTTCAGATACTACACTAAACCAGGTCTAGCTTCGAGAGGTGGTGTGACCAGTTCCTTTCATTAGTTCAAGAGCAGAGTCAAGTACCCATTTACAGCTAAGTAGACTGAAGCATGGCGTCATTGTATTTCGAACCCGGCATCTTTGCCGTTAGAGGCCAGCTCTCTTACCACTCTGCCAATCTGAGCGTGATGTCACCGTGGTTCGAACCTGCACTTGTGCTGCTAGAGGCCAACATTCTAAACAGTCTGCCTAGCGGAAGTTCTTGTTTATTGTATCCACGTTCTTTTAGGAAACTGTCGTAGATTTTTGATAGGGGAATTAAGACTTGGGTTGGTCCCTTCTGAATAGATTTGAATAAGTGATAGTCACAGCGAGAAGTAGTAATAGTAATAGGTTTCCACGAGTGAGATGGTAGAATGTGATTAAGAGGCTGTCTCTGAGATCGAGAAATCTTCTCTCTCTCTCTCTCTCTCTCTCTCTCTCTCTCTCTCTCACCTATCTTCTACGACAGCTTTCGAGGAGTCAGACAGTCTGAACACATATATATATACATATATATCTCTAACCACTCACGTGCACGCACATTCAAGACGACAGTTATACGTACAGACGTAGGGAAACTATAACAAATGATTATATAAATATTCTAGAACGAGCTGACCAACACGCTGATTAATTTCAAGAGAAATTTTAATTATCATCTAAAATTTCTTCACAACACATAGAAATTACATCAAAGCATATACACATAATCATAAAAAAATCAAGGAATAGCTACAAGAAATGATAGACCCACAGTTAGATCTTATCCCTCGAGGTATGCCCACAGTCCCGTTGGAAGAAAGTGATAGCCCCAAGGAAACAAGGATACATAGGATTAGGCTTAATATTTCCCCTTCTTAAGGTATGGACAGACTTGATATCTCTGCTCTATTTTAAGGGAAATATGATTAGCAATACTTGCATACAGAAAGTTAAGATAGCAAAATGGGTGCCCACATACAACAATAAAAATCACTCCGTCCTGCATTCACTTTATTCATTCAGCCTAGCACCCGTGCACATGTTCATACTCACAGCTTAGATAGCCACTTCTGGTAATACAATTTTTAGGACATTCACCTACAGACTCGTCAAGGGCAATCTTTGACCAAGAAATCCCCAGTTCCAAAAAGACAGGATGAATTCTCTGCTTCCGGGAACGACTCCTTGGTTGTTTTTATTTTTCGGATGTCTGCTTAGGTCACATTAAAATTGTCCAGACACGAAACATTAACAACGAGCACAGTGTCAATAGCTTAGATTTCTAGAATTGAGGAATGTCAGATCGGTGTCTACTTTCAGGAAAGGACTATATTTGGTCACCATACCACTAGTCGAAACTCCGTCGGAATGTTACTGACGTTAATATGTTACTTGCCACAACGGCTAAATCTGTACATAGAGTTTGTGCAGAAAATTTGATCTGGCTCAAAGGCCCAGTATAAAACATTTAGTCTTTAATAAAACCCGTTAGTGAGAGTTGTACTCTGTCTATTAATGAAGACACACGCACTGTCAGACAGGTGTTAACTTGTAAACCCACGTGGTTAAAAAGATAAAAATGTTTATGTTTCTCACAGGTATGTCTCTGTACTAAACGCCGGCAAAATTTGGGTACCACAGTATTCACTGAATAAAGAAAAACACATATGAAATATTTTACATATTATGTACTCACTATAACTTACATTTTTAAACTGCAAGCGTACCGCTTGACTTATCATTTAAACTTTCCTGTGAAATACGTTATATATATAAAATCAAACATCCTGAATTAGGAATACCTACGCGTTCCGTCAATACTCAAGATGTATCTAGCATTATTAAAGTTAGTTTAGAAAGTTTATTCTCGTCTGATTATTTTAGCAGTAAAATTAAATTCCTTAATAGCCGACTGAGTTTAAGCTAGAAATATAATTTCTGTTTTCCACTGTAACTCGACACTAAAAATAATACAGACTATATAAATTAAGCGCTCTGCACCAAATCTAACTAGTGAAATAAATTAAGCGATTTAACACTTTAAACACTTCACAAAATACTAGATAACATGTATAATATTTATAACATTTACCTCAACACAGAACTACTAAGAACTTAAACCACTTCGACCAACTAAATGCCATCTCTATTAACAGAGATTCTTAGGAATCGAACGAAGGCTTGTTCTAGTCTTGACTGCGAAGTTACTGAGTGAAAATGAAATCTAACTCCCTCCAGTATATATGAAATACCAGACAAAGAGGTTCGCTATTTCCATAAACTACGCAATAGCCTCCCCTTTCCGTCTTTAACGCTTACGTTTAACACCTAAACGCATGCCGTAACTGCCACCTGCTGACCGAGAGGGCGCGTGTCAGTTGGGAATCTCAGACAACCCGTCTCCAGTGCAGAAGCAGTTTTTCACACCTCCCCGAGAAACTCATCCTGAGAACCATAACTGACACTTTGCTTTATCGCACCTTACGCCAACTCTGGCCGTGGAGCGTGTTAGTGTCATATCACCTGACACTGAGAATCTACCTTGGACACTACGTGTCAGATGCAAACTACCAGACAAATGTCTCCTCATCATGTCTGACGAAGTGAATTCTCACACTTCAGGCCCAGAAACTTAGCCGAAGTAACACTGTCCCAGGGGAAACTGTAGAGGGCTGTCTGCTCCCCTGTCTGACGGAATGAATTCTAACACTCTGCGTCCCGTGTAGGGCTGACACGTTACGTCATAACTGCGTTCTCAGTTTAATCAGCAATGAAATGCGTTTCTAAATGAGAAACGAAACTGGCGAAAGTGAGAATGGGAAAAATTTTATTTCTCGCAAACGAATGGATGCGAAAAATACAGGAAAAGGGTAAAGAGTGATAATAAAAATAGAGGATACGGGTGAAAGAAAAAGAAGAGGATATAGGCAATTCAATGATCATAACCTCTGTGACAGAAACACAAGAAGTTATAGAATATCATAAATGAATGCTTGCGTATAAGTTAATTGTTTATCCTTTACAGGACGTGGCAATCAACCCCAGCTTTTATTGGCTGTTTTTGATTTTTCTAGGCAATTTTTTTCATTCAGTAGTTTGCCATTGCTTTCTGAACGGTACGGCGCTTATACCATTGTTAAAAATCCACACAAAGCGATCTGCTACCAAACCGCCTGCAGCAGGTTTCGAACCTGGTATATCTGGATTATGAAACTGCGTTCATATCCATTAGGCCACAGACGCTTGCGCATAAGTAAGGATAAATAAAGATGGACATAGACATTTAAAAAAAAAAACATGAAATAAACGTAGAAATAACTTTGTCATTCCACTTCACTATATCTATTCGTGAGCACTTAAATGGCATTTATCATGACAAACCTACACTGACCATTCAGATACGAGTAATTCGGATATAAATGTTACTGTCCTCCTTTCTTGCGTGGGTGATGACCGCACTCGCTGTTCCTTGGAGAATCGCCTCATTTTTCAAATCGGCAGTCTATCTCCCAAGGGCCTTAATGTCCTGCATCATTTTGCCTAAATTCTGGTCTCTTTTTCATACTTCTTTATTTCTTCCGCCGTCGTTTTTCCGATCTATCTTTTTATGTTTTAGTTTTGTTTCGCTTCGTATCCTTTTTATTTGTCGCCATCTTATACGTTACTCCCTAGACGCTATCGAACAAGCCATCCTAGTGTATTATTCTAAGAATATAGTTAAGTGACTTTGACCTTGTGTGAATAGTTTTGTTCATTATCTTTTAACGTTTCGTTGATTATTTACTTTCTTGTTTAGATATTTCTTTCAGATTTTACGATTTTCTTTCATTAGTATTGTTCTTTTTTCGCTCATCATCGTTGTTGTTTACTTTTTCCATCAGCTTGGTGTATCATCGTTTGTTTTTGTTGTACCTATATGAAATTCTTGTCCTCGTTACCTATTTGTAACTGTGGCTGACGAAGGGTAAAACCCGAAACGTACCGTGTTTCCTGTGTACCGTTAACTTGTAAAACGGATTTCATACCATTGTATTTTTTAAATTTATATATTTATATCTATTCTACGCAAACATCCATTTATGAAAGCATGAAGATTGTTTTGGGTGATTGTTCGTTGGTCTTCGTGTTTTAGAGCCATGCAGTAGGATAGGTAAAGGTACAGGATCCCGTTACACGCCCATTGAGGCATATTGGGAATATGGTGTTAGGCCCATATTTTCTTGACCATCGGCACACTAGGGGTGATGTGGTCAGCATCACGCCGGCCGCCTTAACCTTCCCAGAAGTTGCTCTGGTACCCAATTGGGGCTGGGTCAACCCAGGAGCTGTTTGCGGCCTAAAAAAAATCCCACCTCATATGGGGATCGAACCATAGACCACTGCGCTAGGAAGCCAGTGCACTAACCACTATGCTACCGCGGCTCCCATACAGTAGGATAGCCTTGACATTTAAGTTGAAGATTCTTACTTTTTTTTCTCTTGGAATTGATTTCTTTTGATTTCCATATTTCTATCAGTTTCACTGAAAGCTCCTCTCGCCTTGTATATCCTTATTTTGATATCATTGTATGTTCCTCGAGCTCTTACTATATTGCTGCCGAGACAACGCCAGTTAGCGGACACCTAAAGACGAAAAACTGAAAATCTTGACAGACCTGAAAACTCGTTATTTAATATTATGTAGAAATATTTTTTTTTTTTGATGTGTTTTGCGTTTTTTTAAAACATTGTTTATCAGTTTTCACTGATCAACGTTCAGGAGAACTGTAATTAGGAATACAAATTCTCATTTTAAAATAAGGAAAATACTGGTAGATAACAAATTCTCCATGTAAATGAATTATCATTTATGCTCAACTGATATTTGTCTGGTTCTTTCAATCAAATCCACATTACGGATCCGAGTACATCATTGCAATCCTATCCTGGATAATAAATCAAGAGAGAACAGAAACGCTTGTGAACGCTTGATACTTAAATAAATACACATAAACAGGTAATTCAAGGCACTCGTTGGACATAAAGAAGTATACATTTAGACAACAGAAAAACTACAAAAGTAATAGGCTTACCGGGAGCTCGAACCCTTGACGGAACGGCAACAACGCCTCGCCACAGGAGTGGATCGTGGTTATCGACCATGTGGTGCCGAGGTTACAGGATCAAGGTAAAGGTAGTTTATTAGTAGATACTGCTATAGGGAAGTGAAGTATTAGACACTTCACCTATGCTAGACACTTCACCTATACGTGACACTTCACCTATACTAGACACTTCACCTATACTAGACACTTCACCTATACTAGTTGTGAGCTTTATGACCTGGTGTGACCAGTTCTCTTCCTCGCTGCTTTTGCGTTCCCAAACTAAAGAGCAGAATCGCGGTAACATGTATCTTTAGACTTGTAAATTATAGAATTACCTCGTTTTAGAGTTCTACGGCGTTACATAATACAAAGATTAAGTCAAAGACTATAAGGGGAGGTCACTGTATACTTTACTAGTCTAAAGGTATATTTTACCAGACTCAGAAATCAATTTTTCCACCTGAGTAAACTCAACCTGGCAGCTCTTTCTCTTTGTATCAGAGAACTACTTTGACATATGTTGTATCAGAGAACTACTTTGACATATGTTGTATCAGAGAACTACTTTGACATATGAGTTCAACATTGTTAACAATGTACTGAACTTGGTCTACTTTGATTTTCATTTGTTTCCCAAAGCAATAAATACGCCTCTTATTTTCTGACTTCTTATAAGAGGTTCTGGATTACATTTACATAATTAATTTATACAAGACACAGTCCACGTCTCGCGTGTCACAAGGGAAATTACTCTAGTCGTGTAGAAGTATGACCGTACAACACTTGTTTATTTGATACAACAATAAGGACCTTGCTTAATGAGGTCATTGCTGGAGATTGTCATTGGCTGTTTCACGCACTGTGGTCATTTTGGATGACAAATATTCACCACCTGAATGCCAGTGGGCACGCAGAGTTTGACACCTTCTTTAATCCAAACAACCATTTTCTGACACCTGAAATCTTCGGGGAATCTTTCTGAAAGAAAATCGAACAAGGATTCAACACATTTCAGGATTTCAGGCGGCTGTGAAATTATACCAGAACATGTGGAACAATGAAGAAAAGGTGGCTTGTAAATTCTCCTCTTGGGTAAAATGCAGGTTGATTTGCAGCCCCACAGGAAAAGGAAAGCCGATTGTAAACGCACTGATTTTGATTATCTTGCACCAATGCACGCGACAAGTGAGGTTTTGACACACGAATTTACTTTGATTTTACATGTTTACGGCTAAGCATTGAAGATTGAAATAAAACACAGGTTATTTTAGAGTGGAGGAAGGGATTACTTGTTATACTAGTGTAGTGGGTATCAAACCGTTCCGTTCTGTAGCTGTGTCTTATGGATTCAGGCAGCGCTGTCGTAAGTTTTTTAATATGATACAATACTTGAGTATGTGAATTTTTTTTTTAAATTAATGAAGAAAAATATCCCTTTCAACCTCTGCTGGGTTATAATTAGGATATATATTGTTTTCAATTCCCAATAATACGATCAACTGCCGATATGAGAAAGTGGCATCACATTTGCCAAATCATTGTAAAGAGGAAAAATCACATTTACCAATTATGCTTATATGTTAAAAAAAAATCAAAACAAACAAAGAAACGATCAAAATCAAGAAGAAACTCTGAACAAGAATAATATTAAGGTGGACTGGTGTAAAGGCCTGGTGGTTCCAGTTATATAACTGACTTTAATAGATATTTAATTGACCTTCATCTGAAAAGTCATATGCATTGTAAGTATGTGAATGCTTTGTGGCATACTAATATAAATCGATACTTATTAGCCTGTGATCTCTCATTATATATATATATATATATATATATATATATATATATATATATATATATATATATATATATATATATATATATATATATATATATATATATATATATATATATATATATATATAGCCTACCCAGTTATAAATAGGTACATGACTCTACTCGTGAGTTAGGGAAGACAAAGGCAGGAAGGAAGGAAAGTGATGACCCCACCTCATAAATTTCAGCTGTACCTAATCTGGGGAAGTCTCTAACACATCACTCCCCTATGGTAATTTCTGCTATGGGGGCTACCTTAAACTTGACCACCAAGGCAAGTGGCAGACAAGGATACAGATACATTACAGTTGTCGTGAGAGGTTTTAATTATTTATATTCAAAATATCCTGGACATAAAGGTGTATCAGATGATACCAGGATAGTGCCAGATAAGAGACTGGTCTTATAAGAAATACACTATTCTCTGAAAAGATTAATGGTGTACAGTAGTCCAAGGTTAAGGTCAGCTGTATAGATCACTAGGTGAGGTGGTACTGTGCAATCCTAGTTATCTAAAGTGCTCCTCTCACAGACCTACCCAAGACTATGACTAGGATAATAATTTTGATTAAATTTATGACTCAGCTAGGGGTAATCTAATAACTAACCAACAAGAACTTAGAACTAAACTTAAATAAGTCAATAAAGACAGTTGGTACAATTTACAGTTTATTATATACAAGATTGTCTTGAGTTCTTTTAGTAATTTCACTTGAACTCAAATTGGTTCAACAAACAAAAAAATTCTATATGATAAGATCACTTTCACTATCTCACAAATTTACAGTTCTTATAATTTTATAATGACAGTTCATCTTGTCCTCTGTAACCTTGATCTTAATGTAGACTGTCTTTGTTTGGAGCTATTAGTAATACTTTCACTGTTATTAACTGATATATGTCTATACTGACCACTATGATTTATCATCACTACAAATCTGTCATTTGGGTTGTGGTAATTTTTGTGTAACTGAAAAGTAGCCCAAAACTAGGCCACTTAGCTTATAATTCTCCTCTGAAGGCTTGAACAACAGTTACTGGAGAGAATCTTACAGATGAGGTTCTTCCAAAGGTAAAGGTGGCCCTGTTGATGTCCCTCTGTAGCTATATGGGGCTCTGACAACAAGAGTCTCCTCCAGCTGATTTTGGCTCTTCAGATAGAGTATACCCTTCAGTGCAGGATGTAACCTGGAATGGAATAGTTAACCTACATGGTATTGGCTCACTATCTCCTTATCAGTAGGTGATATTAGACAGTTCAGACAATGTGCAGTTAGTCGCAAGAGACATAACAAGTCAGTAATAACACAATTATTTCACTATGTAACACAATATTCTAGTAATTTCTTTTGTACAGCTCTGTCCATGATTTGCTTCTATACATTAATCAGGCCTTGTGGAAAACACTATGTAATACCTTAATCAATACAATAAATCAATAACTTTCTTTCTTTCCTTTGTTCCCAGTTGGTAGTCCATTCCATCAAGAAATAATTCTTTAAAAGCATTTCAAAAACTTCGAACACACTTTCCTTTTTCATTCGTTTCCATTTTCAATTTATTTGATTAAACATAGGCTTGGATTCCTTCCAATAATTACATAGTGATTCGAAACACAATTATCCACTTTCTAAGGCACATTCTGATTAATTAATATAATATAAATAAGTAAATACATTCTCGCTTACCCTCAATAATATAGAGACGAGCTCACAATGGTCATACAGTCTGTCCACAGCTGTAGATGGCAATGGAAGCTTGTGACAATATTTGCTGCTCTAGTCTGTCAGTTTAAATTTTGCGCGAGTCCTAGACTTCCATACGTTCCTCCTTATATAGGTCAAAGGCGTACCCATCGGAAAGCAATGACGTCACAGATATTAGTTTCCTCAAAACCGTGTAATTGTAGACAATGTGTGCATGTATGGAAAATCCAAAATAATTCTAGTTGGCTTATTTTCTAGCGGATTTCCCACATCTTGGTCTTATTGTAATTCTTTGATTATTCTTTATCTATTACAATAACTATCTTTCTCCTAGCTTCATCCGAAATTTCACTGGAACAGCCTAAAGAGCGGTTATCACTAATAGGTTCAAGTAACGCGGCATCCAACTCAGAATTATCTCGGCATTATACCACTCCTAATAATATTAGGAAAGGTATAATACCCAGGAAATACTAGGCAGGATAATTATACAGAGAATTTCAAAAGCAGTAGACCACAAACTGAGGAAAGAACAAGCAGGATTTAGAAAGAACAGAAGATGTTTAGATCATTTATTTAGCTTCAGGAACATTATAGAGCAGTGCTCAGAATGGCAAAGACAGCTGTACATTAATTTCGTTGATTTTGAAAAGGAATTTGACAGTATACACAGTGACAGTTTATGGAAAATACTGAGGGCTTATGGAATTCCAAGCTGCATAGTGTCAATCATAAAAACCCTGTATGCCAACTGTACGTGTAGCGTTGGGAAGAGAAACCTAACCTTTGAGGTGAAGACAGGAGTACGACAGGCATGCCCCTTATCAACCACTCTATTTTTAACAGTCATAGACTGGGTGATGCGCCAGACAACAGAGGGCAGTCCAAGAGGAATAAGATGGACTACATTTTCTACATTAGAAGATCTGGAATATGCAGATGACATTGCACTACTAGCACATTCACATCAACACATCCAGGAAAAAAACGGATAGACTTAATAAGTATAGCCAGCAGGTAGGCTTGAACATCAATCTAAAGAAGTCAGCGGTCATGACGCTCAATGTGAGCAACCCTGAGCCCATATCAGTAAAGAATCAGCAACTGGAACAGACAGACACCTTCACATACCTAGGATGCATAGTAACACCAGATGGCGGAG
The DNA here is from genome assembly GCA_024509875.1 of Oreohelix idahoensis. Taxonomy (NCBI): domain Eukaryota; kingdom Metazoa; phylum Mollusca; class Gastropoda; order Stylommatophora; family Oreohelicidae; genus Oreohelix; species Oreohelix idahoensis. Next base: position 225,671 of record JAMPIV010022084.1, read on the forward strand.
CAAGCAAAGACATAAACAACAGAATGAACAAAGCTAGAACAGCATATTTTAGTCTAAACAACATCTGGAAGTCCTCCCAGTGCAGCACAAGCACAAAATTAAGATTATATCAGAGCTGTGTGCTTTCTGTGCTTCTCTTTGGTGCGGAATGCTGGAGAGTTACAGAGAAGGAAATGTCGAAATTGTCATCTTTTCACACAACATGCCTAAGAAAAATTCACCGCATCGTTTGGCCGAATACCATCACCAACCAAGATCTGCTTATTCGGAGCAAGCAAGAGGACATGCACACCATCAAAGCTGGCAGACGCTGGAGCTGGGTTGGCCATGTCCTCAGAAGAGACCCCGATGCCATCACAAGAACAGCTATGCTATGGACCCCTGAAGGAAAACGAAAGAGAGGCCGACCAAAAACAACTTGGCGGAGGACTGTGGAGGCTGAGATGCAAAGAATGAACCAGAGTTGGTGCACTGTACGAAGGATGGCCACCGACCGAGCAAAGTGGAATCAATTTGTTGTTGCCCTACAAGACGCCACCAGGCGTGATGGCCACTGACTGCTTTGACGGTCGGCGGCTAAGGATCAAAGAAGAAGAAGATACCACTCCTAGTGAAAGTCTAGTCATCTACTTACAGATAAGGATCCCTAATATTGAATTTTGTCCATCACCCGTGAGGTACTCCGTCCTTAAGCACACACTGCCTGTCCACACTTTCCTTGGTTACACAGATTTGAGGTCCACCATATTGAATGCCAAGCATATTGTAAACAGTTCGTGAATGAGATGCTTTCCCATTGGCTGACCTGTATGCCGAATTTTTGTACGGTGTCTCGTTTTCGAATGAGGCCAAGATATGATCAAGAAATTTCACAACAGTAAAGCAAAAGATGAGAAAAAGACAGTAGAAGTTAAATTGGCACAACTTTGAAGAGATCTGTTGATAGTATTCTGAGGCAGTCCTTGTGGTAGGAGAGGTAAAGAAAGACAACAACAACAAAAAAACACATACAGAAGAGCACTGAAGACAGACATGATGAGAATAAAGAAGACATGGAAAGGACTTAACCTGATGGAACGGGACAGGAAGACTTGGTATGTGTTTGTTGAAGGTCTATGGTCTTTGAGGAATCAAAAAGTGATGAATGAATGCATGAATTAGCAATGTCAGATTATTCGCTCCGTATATTTGTTTTATTGTATATGGTCAAACATCTATATACTTCACTTTATTAGCACTATAATGTTTGTTCTCACGTTTATTTACTTCGCTTTATCAGCGATATTATGTTTGTTCTTACTTTTATTCGCTTCACTTTATTAGCAATATTATGTTCGTTCTTACGTTTATTTACTTCACTTTATTAGAAATATTATGTTTGTTCTTACGTTTATTTACTTCACTTTATTAGAAATATTATGTTTGCGAATAGTATTAGTGTTTGTTCCGATATCTCTGTACTTCACTGTGTTTTTTCTCACATCTGTATACTTCACTGTGTTTGTTCTCACATATATTTGCTTCACTGCTTTTTTTTTACATCTATTAACTGAATGGTAATTGTTCTCACATTTATTTAATTCTCTTGGTTTGTTCTCACTGTAGCGAAAGGTTTTCCTAATATGATAATAGTGGTAGAGCAGAAGTAGAATCTCTCTCCAGAAAGTATGAAGTTCCAGTGCCCGAGAAGTACACGGGTATCACAAGTGAGTTACAGCTGTGAATACTCTGAGTTGGACAATAGATTTAGGCTTCAGAAGTATAAGTTGCTACTTTCGCTATAGTAACCCTATGTGATAATATAATTAAATTTGAAAAGGTAACAAGTCAAATGAGTACAATTTCATAATTTATTATGTACATCTATATATTCTTGTAATGAGAAATGGGTGTTGGAAGATGGTAAAATGAATGATTATTTATAGTTACAAATTAAAATAATTAATAGAAAAAGTCTTGGATTTATCTTCCACTGAAATTACACAAAAGTTTGTCACAGTATCTCTTTGATATCTCTGGCTATCTAAGTCTCATCATAGACAGTCGTTTTAGAAACTGCTCGAAGTGTTTGTTGGATGGATACACATAAAACTCATCTTATGTTAGCCACGTATGCTGAGGTTCCTGAGACACACTTGAATACGGAAGACTTTCCTTCAGCCCGCCCTATAACTACGGGGGACTAAGGTGTTGAAGATTGGTTGACCTCTAGGCTTCAGTTAGCTGGATCAACTTCTTTAAGTCTTTAGTTTCTCGATCAGGAATGATCATAAACATTGATCATAAAAACCTGGAAGAAGAGGTAATAGGTGGCCATGGTGTTCCAACAATCTCACCATCCACTGCTGTTCATGATGCGACCATGTCTTCAGTGTTTGTATATAAATGAATGAATCATGGTAGTATGTTACAGAGATAGCATGATAAGATAATGTATACTGTGTAGAATTAACAAAATACATGAATAATCACATGTTATGATACATGAGTACGATATAACCTTTGCCTTCCACTCATGGATGTCAAGTCACTTATGTACTTGCTGGTATGTCGTAAGCTTCCAGGCAAGAACTAGCCATGATATATTTGGTTAACCAATTAATGGTTATGCTTCCTGACAATGCCGGTGAAGGTTATCTCTGGTTAGCGTCATTCCCTTTTTTATTATATCTGATACAATCAATCAGAAATAAAATCTGAAATAAAAAGATATTAGTAATACATATCTTTAATAAAATTACATACCCTCTTAGGATTTGTAAGCTCACGGTGAGACTGTTTTGGTTGAAGTTAATCTGCCCTGCATGCAGCGTGAAAAAATAACTTTTCTTGCAGATACTGTCTTCCAGTTTCTCACTCTGGCTTCTGGATTTGGTGTGTGTGATTTCCAATGCACCGCTCTGTCCTTATATTTCAGTCTCTCGCCCGTACGAGAAAGCACCTCTAAAAATCCCAAAAGATTTTCGTTTAATCTCTCGGTTTGAGGCGATTTGAGGCGATCTGTGCTTTTCCTGTACTTGTTTTTTTCTTCTGTTCACTACACACTTATATCCTTCCTTTCTTCCTAGGTATCATTTCCTTTTCCCCATACGAGGATTCCATTCTATCCAATTTATATTTAAATCCGTTTAGGTATGCAGTTATAATAAATTTTTAAAGAATATTAGCTAACTTTTAGCAGATGTGATGAAGGTGAAAAATATTAATTATCTTTAAAACTATTTATATTTGAATAATATCCTTTTGGATATAATTCCAAGTCTATCTCCTTTGTTGAATTATTTTTATTTACTTGTATTCCAACCAGGCGTTCTCTTGTAGTTAATAATTTAATGTCTAGTAAATGCAAACTTTTAAAGTCCGCCATACATTCCTATATAGCTATTTCCTCATTCCTCCGTAATATTGTCTAGCTTAACCGTAATTCACATTTCCCGTCTTCAAACTTCAAAGAAAGACCGCCGCGCAGTCCTTGCGCTGGTGTGTGTGTGCGCTGTGGGCGTGTGTCGCGCTACAACCAAGCAAGTGTTATCAAATCTCGCTACAGAGCCCTCTTCTTTAAAACAGTGCATGCACGGTTAACTTTTTGGTAACACATGCTGCAGTTCCTTCTTAATTTTCCGTTTCTCTATACAGTAGAACTCCATTTATCCGAACCCCAATTATCCGAACATCCAATTATCCGAACACTTTTTCCAGAAAAAAAAATCAGATGCCACAGTCACGTTAGACTAAAATTCTGAATCTTTTGATGCCGCAAACTTCAAATGTGTGCGAACAATTTGTAGAGAATGGGATGGCTAATGGTCGGTCGCTTACGTACAGGAAGTCAGTTAGATCATAAAATCAGTTAATATCTGATTTACCAATCCAGTGTACGTGTGCGTTCTAGGTAGAACACTGGCTAAACAGACAGTTCAACTTAAAATAATTGTGTCTGCTACTACAGCAGAATAATTTTGGTGTACAAGTATTTCTCTGTGCGATATGGCATCTTTCAGTAGGCCTAAAGCATATAAAAGGAACCGCAATGTTTTGTCAATTGAAACGAAAACAGAAATTATCAAGAGACTAGGACAAGGTGAAACTGTGTCTTCACTTGCGAGGATTTTCAATGTTGGGAAAGCTACCGTCTCTGACATCAAAAGTAACAAGGATAAAATTATGAGTTTTGCATCGAAATTTGATAGTGAAAATGGGTCGAAGAAACGTAAAACCATGAGAAATGCGAAAGATGTGAAATTGGAAGAGGCTTTGTATATATGGTTTGTGCAAAGAAGAAGCAAAGGGGAACCTATCTCTGGTTCTCTGTTGTGTGAAAAGGCACTTCAGTTCAACAATCAACTTGACGGTCCTCCTGACTTTAAGGCTAGCCAGGGATGGTTAAGAAACTTTAAATCTCGTCATGGCATACGAGAATTGGAGATTCAAGGGGAATCTTTATCTAGCGATGCAACTGCCGCTAAAAATTTTAAAGAAACATTCTTGGCTTTTTTGGAAGAAGAAGGTTATTCACTCGATGATGTGTATAATGCCGATGAGACTGGCTTATACTGGAAATCATTGCCTCAAAAATCACTTGCATCTCAGCGCGAAGCAGCTGCCCCTGGGTTTAAAAAGTGCAAAGAGAGAGTAACAATTTTGGTAGCCGCGAATGCCAGTGGAAGTCATCGTTTACCGGTGCTAATGATTGGCAAAGCCAAAAAACCACGTTGTTTAAAGAATGTGACATGTCTCCCATTGTGTTACAAAGCACAGAAGAGTGCTTGGATGAATAGTGAAATATTTCTTGATTGGTATACAAATCAGTTCATCCCAAATGTGAAGAGGTTGAGAGAACAAGAAAAGAAAACTGGAAAAGTAATTCTTCTACTGGACAATGCACCATCTCATCCAGAGACGGATACATTGAATGCAGTTGATGCAAATTTTAAAGTAATTTTTCTGCCTCCCAATGTAACAGCACTGATTCAACCAATGGATCAGGGTGTTATAGCAAAGCTTAAAAAGATGTACAAGAAGGAAGTCCTGCGTCGTTTATTGTTGGCTGAAGATGAAGAAAGTGTGGTGGCGTTTTCCAAAAAGCTTAATCTCAAAGACTGCTGCTATATGTAAGTTGATGCTTGGACCACCCTGTCACAAGATAATCTCAACAAGGCTTGGAGTAGATTGCTTGGGAAAAAAGGAGAAAATGAAACTACTGCAGTGGACACAAATGATGATTGTATAAATGAAGTTGTGGAACTGTTTCAAGCAATGCCCGGATTTTCGGACTGTGACAAAGATGATGCACACATGTGGCTAGAAGATGATAATGATTCTGGTTTTCAGTTTTTGAATGACGAAGAAATGTTGTCTTTTGTGCAAGAAGAAAACCAAATACATGTAGTGACCGATGATGAAGAAAAACCAAAACGTCGACCAAGTCCTGAAGTAAATATGTTTTATAGTGTATTTTCCTTGTGATGGTTAATTATTTTTAGAAATATGTGTACATGTACTCGATACATTATGTAATCCAATTATCCGAACATTTGATTATCCGAACGATGCTCGGTCCCATGGGGTTCGGATAAATGGAGTTCTACTGTATCTGTTTTGATAGGATGACGACTTAAAAAATCGGGTCCAAGATTGTCCCGTCCTGGAATGTATCTCACATTGAACGAATATGGAGATAACAGTAAACTCCACCTTAAAAGTCGTGAATTTAATTGTTTAGACACTGCTAAAAACATCAAAGGCTGGTGATCACTTTCCACAATGAAGTGTTTCCCGTAAAGAAAAGGGGCGAATTTATTGATCGACCAGACCAAAGCGAGGCATTCACGTTCAACGGTAGAATAATTTCTTTCAGCTGCATTTAACTTTCTATTGGCAAAAGCTACTGGTAATAGCATATGTGGCGGTGTGTCTGCCCGCTGTAGTAATGTTGCTCCAATGCATATATTGCTAGCATACGTTCTTAGTACGAATTCTTGTGTGAGATCGGGAAGAGCAAGTATAGTGATAAGGGTGGATTTGATGCTGAAGTGGTAACTTGCCACCCTTATCGACACCTGGTATTAAAGTGTAAGATGTAGGTGTCTTCTCTGATTTAGGATGTTGCTGTGTATGTGGTAGTGGAACAGTTCACAGGGTTATCACACAGGCAACATGACGTGTAGAGTCATAGAAAGGGTAACTTCGTTGTATAAGTTTCTTTCATTTATTGCACGCCACAAAACAGTCATGATACTTATGACATCAACATAGTTAACGAGTTCAGCAAGATGATATGGCACATTGAAAACAATTTCTGTAGTCAGCAATGACAGCTGTTGTATATATGCGTCATAAGACATCACAGTTCAATAGATTCAGAAATTCATAAATCATAGAGTTCTAGTTCGTGAAGCTGTATAAATAATAATAATTTCTATAACTTCTGCAACAGTGTCAGCTACAGATCTTCAATGTTCATAAACAATAATAAATGCTCCCATTCTGATGCTAGCAGATCAGTTGTATACAATAAGTCCGTTCACTGTCTGCACGTGAATAGCATACATGGGCTACAGGTCAGCTCGACCTTTATAATGTTCCTAAGTCTAACCATCTGACTTGGACGTGATCTCTGATATAACGAATCCTGGAACACAGACAATAGTCTTGTTGGTCTAGAGCGACCCATATATATTTAACTAGTTCAGGTATACAGATACCGGTGACTTAATCCTAGTCAAAGTACCTCTCCATTTTGCATCACACAGGCGAGCAAATAGGCGACAAAATGACGAACCTCTAGATGATAGCATAAAGTTCGATACAAGAGGAATTACCTTATTTCGGAAAATCAACCATGAACATATGCCTCCAGGCAGGCGTGAATAATACTGGGAAATAGTCTAGTTAGCTAACTAACTCACAAAGACACTGTATTTCCCTCAGAAAATCACAAGACGCAGTTGCGTCTGCTCGCTTCTTAAACCATTTCTAAACTGCCGAACTGGGCGGAACACACAGAACGAACTCCCAGCTTTTGACATGCGCAGAACGACAATCTCTGAGTTGCCGTTCACAATAAGACGATTCTAAGAACATTCGAGATAAAAGTCTTACACAGTCGCGCCTTTTATGGTCATGAAAAGAAGCGGTAAGAAAGGTTTCAGACATCTACCATAGTTGACTGATACTACCAAATAAGGAGATGTGGTCACGCTTCGTTCAAGAAATTATAGACCGAACGTGTCTCTATACAAGAGAAGGCAACTCCTAAAAAATTGTAGTCTCGATAACTCGGATTATGTCCCTTTGACCATAGAAAACATAATACACACTTCAGTCAAAAAAATGATCATACATATGAAAAAATGTTTATACAAACGAAAAATAATAATGATCCGTGCGTAACATTACCGCACCCTCCCTGGAAAAAAAAATGAAACATTTTTTTTTTAAATCCTGGAGCCGGAAAAAATCTAGGCTCCTAACGCACGTATGATGCGTGGATATATACCTAACAAATTAGCTCAACGCATGGAGCGACACTGAGATCATATCTCAGATCCTTAGAGAAAAAATTTATCTAAGTATACGCTGATATATTCCAGGAAGGTGCCACCAACACACGCCACAATGATGGCAACAACATAATGACAATCAAATTATTCTCATACCAATATATGAAATTAAATATATTATGTGTTATCATACAATGTGTTGCAAATAGCGGTGTAATTTACTAATATACCGCACTATATTATTACATTATATAAAGTAACAGTAATTAATAAGTAATACATGTGTTGATCTTCGGTGACATAAAACATTCAATAGAAGAAGATGTGGACATCATCCGCTCCCAATGTAGGACAGGACTTGATATCCTCAAAGTTCCACAATGGACATAAACTCGCAGACTTCAATGATGTGCTGCGAAAATATCAATAACACAAATCTTAAAGACAACTGGTAAATTTCTTAATACAATCCTGAAAATAATTTATTTAAATGTGGCCGAGTGATCTTTTGGCCCGTATATCACTAACTAAGCCTTCTTAGATAATTACATGGTACAATGTTATAAATTTCCCTCAAAAAAAAAAGTGAGACAAAATCTACTAACATGTCATTATAACATTGGACTGTATATCAGGAAATATATATATATGACAGAAGAATCATGTGGAATCGTGTGGACATCTGGACAGAATGTCTGCCATTACATTATCCGAACCACGGATAGCTCGAACCGAGAAATGAAATGGTTGAAGAGCTATGGCATAACGAGTGGACCTCGAGCTCTTCAAGTTTTTGCTCTGAATAGCAGTAAGCGCTTTCTGGTCGGTTTCCACAATGAAATGTGCGCCTAGAAGAAATCTTTGTAACTTCAGAATAGACCATACCATAGCCAATAACTCACGGTCTAAAACCGAGTAATTCTTTTCTGCAGCGTTTAATTTCCTAGAGATATACATCACCGGATGCAAAGTATCAGAATACTCCTGCATTAGTGCTGCCCCAATCCCTGTTGACGAGGCGTCACTTCGAAGAACAAAAGTCTTCTCAATAGTAGGTAACTTAAGAATAGGTGGAGATGAAAATAGGGCTTTAACCTGGTCCAATGAGGATTGACATTCTTTAGACCAGCGGATCAGATTAGGCGACCCTTTCTTCAATAAAGTAGAAAGCGGTGCCATAATGGAGGACAGATTCGGAATGAATCGTCCGTAGAATTGAATCAAACCTAATAGACTCCTTACTTGTTTCTTCGTCTTAGGGACCGAAATGTTAAGTATTTTTGAAACATTGTGGTCCTCTGTCTTTAAAAGACCATGACCAACCCGATGACCTAGGAAAGAAATCTCGCTAAATCCTATAAAGGCTTTAGAGGGTTTTGCAGTCAAGTTATACTCGCGAAGAGTAGACAGTAATTCGTATAAACCCAAATAGTGATCTTCCCAAGAATCACTGAATAGACAGATATCATCTAGGTATGCTATGACATCTGTACGATATGCGAGAATTCGCCGCATCATGCGTACGAATGTAGCAGGGGCGTTCATAAGACCAAAAGGCATGAAATTCCATTGGAATAAACCCCTAGGTGTAGAAAAAGCTGTAAAAGGTTTGGCACGTTCAGTTAGCGGGACTTGCCAATAACCTTTAGACAAATCTAGTTTGGTAAAGAATCTAGAATTAGAAAGTTTATTGAGTAGCTCTTCTAATGAAGGCATAGGTTCAGCATCGAACTTCGTAACTTGGTTCAATTTGCGATAATCTACGCAAATGCGAATGTTATTATCCTTCTTTCGAACAATAACCATAGACGAAGAGTATGCTGAAGTGGATGGTTCAATGATTTCCAAACGTATCATTTCATCCAATTCTTTTTCGACTTGAGACTGGAAATGGATAGGTATTGGATATGGTCTGACTCTGATAGGATTGTGATCAGTTAGCACAATGTCATGTTCTATGACATGTGTGTGTCCCGGGATGTCTGTAAGAACATCCTGAAATGTTTGCAACATCGAAGAAACTTGTCGATGTTCCTCAGCGGAAAGATTTGGAGAAACGGTCACGTTTTTCCAAGATTCCGTAGAATAAAGTGGGACCATAGAAAGAGGAAGATTGACATCAGAAAAAGTAGTTTCCTCATCCTGTATAACTGACAGAGATGAGTACTGACCATGAGTTGCTTGTGAATTGTCCGTAGCCTGGAAAATAGGCTGCAAATAGTCAGGTCTTTCATAAAATTCTGTGAGCATATTTATGTGGAAAGTTTTATGCTTTCCATCAATATCGACAACATAGTCGACATCAGAAATTTTGGAGACTATTGCATATGGACCTTTCCATGCAATTAGAAGTCTGTTCTCCCTTGAAGGAAGTAGAACGAGAGCTTTGTCACCTGGACAAAGTTGTCGTAGACATCTATTCTTATTTGCAAACTGCCTTGCCTTTTCTTTAGCAAATTCTGAAGACGAAGTTGCTAGTTTGCATGCCTCGATGATCTTTTGCCTAAGAGCAATGACGTACTCATAAGAAGATTGAGTCTCATCGCTAATATTATCGGCAGTGATTAGATCGTGAAGTAAAGACATAGGGCCGCGCGGTTGCGCGCCAAAGACAAGTTCAAAAGGGGAAAACCCCGTATGTTCATTGGGGACCTCTCTATACGCAAAGAGAGCCGCGGGTAAGACCCTGTCCCAATCCTGAGGATGATCCTCAGTTATTTTACCAAGTAAAGTTTTCAGAGTCCTATTTAAACGTTCGACCAACCCATTAGACATTGGGTGATAGATACTGCTGAGAGACCTTTTAATGTGTAGCATAGACATTACCTGTGACATAGTGTCTGATATAAGTTGAGTGCCATGGTCTGACAATATTTCTCCGGGAAAACCCAAGCGAGAAAATATCAGCCAAAGAGCGTCTGCGATATCAGCAGTTGAGATGCTCTTGAGAGGTATTGCCTCTGGCCAACGTGTGCACATATCGACACATGTAAGGATAAATTGATGTCCTCTAGCCGACTTAATTCTAAAAGGACCGATAATATCTATTGCCATTTTTTGAAAAGGGCGAATAGGAATGTCAGCAGCCTGGATAGGCGCAGCATGTCGTGGTCCTTTAGATTTGACCTCCTGACATACTTTGCAAGAGCGACAGTACATTCGTATGTCCTTGCTCACAAATGGCCAAAAGAAAGCCGCAAGAACCCTCGACTTTGTACGGGAAAAACCCATATGTCCAGCACATTGCGAGTCATGAGCATGTTGCAATATTTGCAATCTCATGCTCTTAGGCACAAGAATTTGTGAATGAGTGGACGTAGTCGAGTCTTGTACCATACGTACAAGTACGCCGTTCTTCATAGAAATCCAAGATTTCCTATTAGTGTTCTGATTAGGATCACCTTTTTTTGCTAGAATGAAGAATTTTTGTAAAGAAGGATCTTCTTCTTGCAATTTGATAAATGAGTCACGTGTAATAGTCAAGTGACTATCTTGGTCATTTACTTCATCATTATTAGTTAATGAAGTTTGAGGTGGATCCAGAGCATGTGCTCTTGTGACCACCGCATTGGTAGCTTCAATGTTTTGCTCTTCCCAAACAGCAATCTGCTGTGGGGTACATTCCCTAACTCCGTGAATACGACCAATAATAAGGTCCGCAATAGGGTTTGGAAGTAGACACGCGTGGACCTCTCCCGTGAAGAAAGGAGTAGCAATGTGTATTATAGCAGTAGGATACTTTTCTAACGTGCCACCAAATGTGACACATTTGATGACTTTTCCTGTAGCACAGGATGGATCTACAAGAGATTGCCTAACGCCGACAGTAGTACATCCAGAATCAAACAACACTGAGACTGGATTACTATTTACTAGCCCCTTATGTAATATAAGAGAACCTCTCCCATCATGAGCAACATTAGCAGGAAGAGCGGGCAAAGGATGACCACAGCTTAGAGTACTAACGGTTTTCGGATCAAATAAAGTACTGCATTGGATACATTTATTTGCCCTACCAAAATCAAAAGATGAGCATCCGATAGCATTATGGTCTTTATCATTATTAACCTGTTTATCTGCTCCCTGAGATTCTTGTTGAACAGAGTTTGTCTGTTGATATCTTTTTCTCTTATGTTGCGATCTACCGCGACCATTATTGCCTCTGCAATTATCATTAAAGTCCCTACTGTAATTTTTATCCTGGTTTGAGTTCCAGTTTCCATAACTGTCATTACTATCTCTATGCTGTTGAGAACCTCTATTATCTTGGTATTGAGGTCTCTGCATAAAATATTTTCCTCTATACCGATTACCTTTGTGAAAATTTCTAAAGTTAACCGGAGTAGAATAACGTGTAGTATTAGGTTGTCTCCAGTTCTGGGAAGAAGAATCACCCTGGAATTGATCACTATGGTTCTGGGCATAATTACGATTACTCTTTTTATTGAAATTTTTCTGGCTACCCTGAAATTTACGCATAAAATTTGGGCCATAAGGTGCTGCCGAAGCAACTGGCAGACCTTCTTTCACCTTAGAGTTACTAATGGTTATGTGCGGATGCGCAGTAACATACTGGCTACAGTATTCTTCCATTTCTTTTATGTTTTTAGGCTTACGCTCATGAAGAAAAGATAGAAAAGCTTCATTAACAGAAGACATAACCTTATCTCTAAGTAGTAAATCCATAAGAGCTTCAAATGTATTTTCTGTCTTAGACAACTCAACCCATCGTAAAAAAGTAAGACGGATGCCTGAGATGAATTCAGAGAATTCAACTCCAGTTTCTGGTAACATGGTTTTAAATTTAAGACGATATCCGTCCTCGTTAAGTTGGTACTTCTTTAACAATGCCGCCCTGACAACCTCATAGTTGTTTTTGTCAGGCACATCTACCATACTCAACAAAGTCAAAGCATCACCTCTAAGTATCTTGGACAGATGATACACATATAATGTTTTATCTATATTATGCACATTACATGCACTTTCAAATCTATCTAGATAAAATGTTATATCATCGATTGAGGGATTAAATGCTGGTAGATTAAGCTTGAAATCCTTAGCATTAGTCTTATTTGACACCTTATTTGCATCATTAGCATTACCAGTGTTCAATAACTTTAACTTCTCTAACTCTAAAGCTAAGACTTTTTCATCATGTTCCATTTTTGCTTTTCTCTCATCAGCCTCTCTTTGTAACCTTCTTTCTTCAGCCTCAGCCTGTAACTTTCTTTCTTCAGCCTGGGCCTGTAACTTTTTTTCTTCAGCCTCTATTTCAAGTCTCTTATTTTCAGCTTCTTTTTCAAGTCTCTTATTTTCAGCTTCTTTTTCAAGTCTCTTATTTTCAGCTTCTTTTTCAAGTCTCTTATTTTCAGCTTCTTTTTCAAGTCTCTTATTTTCAGCTTCAGCCTGAAGCCTCTTCTCCTGAAATTCTGCTTCTCTTTTTTGTTTTTCCATTTCCATTTGAAATCTTTTTTCCTCCACCTGCATCTGCAGTTTCTTTTGTTCTATTTCAGCCTCTATTCTCTTTTGTTCAGTTTGTTCTTTCATTTTCTTTTCTTCCGACTTCAATGCCTTGGCATATTGAACAGTCGCAAATTCTTCTAATTTATCACCTGTCTTCCCAAGGGCTTTACCCTGCTCAATAAAGTACTCAAATGTAGACATGATGTCTAAAATGTGAGTACAGAACCTGAAATAATTAATTATCTTATTTCAATGTTAAATAGCAACAAGACTTAATAAAGTGCTTGTATAATCTCTATGTTGAACCCAATCTCTGTGGGAAACAGGAGTTGACACCAACTTGTATTATCAAATGTATAATAATATCACAAGTCACCTCTTAATCATCAGTGCACTACCCAAATCAGTGCATAACCATCAGTTATTTATCATAACTGCACTACAATAGTGCATAAGCAAAAAACACCAGTTTGTTATGATAAGTGCACTATAGACCAATAGTGCATGAGCATATATTAACAATAGTGAAAGCTAACTATGCAAGAACTATGTAAACAATAACAAGACAATGTAAACAATAACAAAGGTCACCAACAATGTAAACAATAACAAAGATCAAAGTCAATGTAAACAACAACAAAGATCAGAGTCAATGTAAACAACAACAAAGATCAGAGTCAATGTAAACAATCAACAAAGATCAAACAATACGAAAACATTCGCATAAGTCAAATACACAAACAGCAAAACTAAAAAGAAATATGCGAAGATATGACTAACAAATGACGCTACAGTGTATACACAAAAATATACGTAAAGAACTGAATAATAGCAAAGGGGAGACCTACAAATACAAACAATCGAAATCGAAACTAAAAAACACAAAGAAAGAGAGAAAAGAAAAAAGAAAAAAAAAATATATATACAAGAAACAAAAATAAAGCACAACTCGTCACAACTAAACAGATATAGCAACGATTGTCGCTAGCAAATTTCACTGTAGGAAATTCGCACAGTCCCTAACGAAAACGCTAACAGTAGAACCTCTGTGACGTGGTATCTTCTACTGAAAGACACCGCCCAACCGAGAAAACCCGCTGAAATATAAACATATAAATATACAAATAACAAATAACATATAACATATAAACATGTATCATGAAAACAATAGGAGAAAGTGTGAAAGTACAGAAGGCTCAGTTAGAACATAAGGGCACAGTTCACAAACAAAACAGGCCACTTAACTTCTATAAATCCAGCGTCAGCACGGTGCAGAACAGGATGTAATCAGCATTCTGAGGATAATGATCCAACGTTGATTAACTTCTGCTCCCATAAACAGCCATGACGAAGGAAAAGAGCTTCTAATACTGCAACAGTTGTTACGGCACTTGACCTTCTGAATCTTCTAAATTGATTTAACCGGCACTTGACCTTCTGAACCCGCAACAGTACCCCTGAGACCGGAACAGTTGTTACGGCACTTGTCCTTCTTTTCACCAGATCAGGAAATCCATTCGCTCGGTACTTGTCCTTCTAATTTTACATAAACTTCAATATTGCCGAGCAGCGCCGGGTAGTTTCAAAATCAGCAACTGTCAGAAAATCCGGATACTTTCAATAAAATTTCTTGTAAGGTGGTAGTTGATGCTGTAGTTGTATCTAGTATGATGATGATGTCTGGGTTTGCTGACCCCCTTGATAGCTGGAATCAGAGTGAACCAACCTATGGCCACCAAAAATGATATGGTGCGCCAAAATATCAGATGATAGAACCAGCTCTGGCCACCAAAAATGATAAGGGTGGATTTGATGCTGAAGTGGTAACTTGCCACCCTTATCGACACCTGGTATTAAAGTGTAAGATGTAGGTGTCTTCTCTGATTTAGGATGTTGCTGTGTATGTGGTAGTGGAACAGTTCACAGGGTTATCACACAGGCAACATGACGTGTAGAGTCATAGAAAGGGTAACTTCGTTGTATAAGTTTCTTTCATTTATTGCACGCCACAAAACAGTCATGATACTTATGACATCAACATAGTTAACGAGTTCAGCAAGATGATATGGCACATTGAAAACAATTTCTGTAGTCAGCAATGACAGCTGTTGTATATATGCGTCATAAGACATCACAGTTCAATAGATTCAGAAATTCATAAATCATAGAGTTCTAGTTCGTGAAGCTGTATAAATAATAATAATTTCTATAACTTCTGCAACAGTGTCAGCTACAGATCTTCAATGTTCATAAACAATAATAAATGCTCCCATTCTGATGCTAGCAGATCAGTTGTATACAATAAGTCCGTTCACTGTCTGCACGTGAATAGCATACATGGGCTACAGGTCAGCTCGACCTTTATAATGTTCCTAAGTCTAACCATCTGACTTGGACGTGATCTCTGATATAACGAATCCTGGAACACAGACAATAGTCTTGTTGGTCTAGAGCGACCCATATATATTTAACTAGTTCAGGTATACAGATACCGGTGACTTAATCCTAGTCAAAGTACCTCTCCATTTTGCATCACACAGGCGAGCAAATAGGCGACAAAATGACGAACCTCTAGATGATAGCATAAAGTTCGATACAAGAGGAATTACCTTATTTCGGAAAATCAACCATGAACATATGCCTCCAGGCAGGCGTGAATAATACTGGGAAATAGTCTAGTTAGCTAACTAACTCACAAAGACACTGTATTTCCCTCAGAAAATCACAAGACGCAGTTGCGTCTGCTCGCTTCTTAAACCATTTCTCAACTGCCGAACTGGGCGGAACACACAGAACGAACTCCCAGCTTTTGACATGCGCAGAACGACAATCTCTGAGTTGCCGTTCACAATAAGACGATTCTAAGAACATTCGAGATAAAAGTCTTACACAGTCGCGCCTTTTATGGTCATGAAAAGAAGCGTTAAGAAAGGTTTCAGACATCTACCATAGTTGACTGGTACTACCAAATAAGGAGATGTGGTCACGCTTCGTTCAAGAAATTATAGACCGAACGTGTCTCTATACAAGAGAAGGCAACTCCTAAAAAATTGTAGTCTCGATAACTCGGATTATGTCCCTTTGACCATAGAAAACATAATACACACTTCAGTCAAAAAAATGATCATACATATGAAAAAATGTTTATACAAACGAAAAATAATAATGATCCGTGCGTAACATATAGGTTTATTTGTCAGCTTATTTTTCAACTCTGTATAAGCATGTTCACACTCCAGAGTCCATTGTATTTTATCTGGCTTACCTTTTTTGGTTAAGTCGGTTAATGGCGCGCATAATGAGTTGAAAGTGGGTATATATTTCTGATAAAACCCGCACAGTGACACAAAGGATCTTACATCCTTCTTAGTTTGTGGTCTTGGTGCTTTTCTCATTTTCTCTACATTCTTTGGGTCAGGAGACATTTGCCCTGTAGAGATAGTGTGACCTAAAAATTCCAATGTCTCACATCCAATATGACACTTAGTTGGGCGTGCTGTCAATCCCGTTTCTCTCAATCTACCTAACAACATGGAGAGTGCTACTGTGTGTTCCTCGAATGTAGTGGTAGCAATCAGAATATCATCCATGAAGTTGGTGATATGAGGATTTTGTAATGGTTCCAACAATTTCCTCATCATTCTGGTGAAGATACTTGGAGCATTCTTTAAACCAAATGGGAGTACATTGAACTCGTAATGTCCATCCGGTGTACTAAAGGCCAACAGTTTCCTGACTTCTGGTTTCACTGGTATTTGGTAGTATCCCTTGCTTAGATCTACTTTTGAAAAATACCGAGCCTTACTCAAGGTAGCAAACAACTGATTGGTGTCAGGTAATGGGTCTACCTGAGATTCAGTGATAGCATTTAGTGTCCTATAATCAATGCATAACCTGTGTTCACCACTAGGCTTCCTTAATAGCACCACACTTGAGCTGTAGGGAGATTCAGACTTTGAAATAATTTTCTCTCTTAAGAGATAGTCAATCTCATCCTTGAGTGCCTGTCCTTTAGCATAAGGTATAGGGTATGTCCGCATACAAACTGGTGTAGGGTCAGTAATCGTCATGTCATACTCTAATAGATTAGTACACCCCGGCTTATCTGTGAGTACCTCGGCATGGATTTCTAACACCTCCTGAACCTTTTTCCTCTGCTCAAGAGTTAAATGTTCACTCACATTAACCTGAGCATAGCTTTCCGTAGTTGTTAGGGGGTATTTGTCACAGAGGTTTTATGATCATTGAATTGCCTATATCCTCTTCTTTTTCTTTCACCCGTATCCTCTATTTTATTATCACTCTTTACCTTTTTCCTGTATTTTTCGCATCCATTCGTTTGCGAAAAATATTTTCTTCCCCATTCTCAACTTTACCGTTTTCTTTCTCATACTGGTAAACGCATTTATGACATAACGTGTCAGAGAGAGAGAGCGTTAAATGCATTCTATGGCATTAGGTGTCAGTGGACCAAACTGTGAACATATTCGTCTGGCCAGACATAGGAGCAGACATATGTCTACAGCCTTCCCTGCACCAGACGAAATACACCGTAAATATTGGCTTTCGCCAAACCTATAGGCGACATATTTGTCTGCATTTTCACCTGCCACAACGAGTTGCATCGGCTGAACGCTCAGTGAGGCGCGATAGCCGACATCTCCTCGGCGCAGTTTGAGACAGTTGTCTGGAAATCCCAGCTGACAAGGCACTCACGGTTGGCCTGGTCCGCGCGAGGTGTGAAAACGCATAAGTGTCAGTTCATGGTAGTCTTCTAGTTACGTAAGTGTTATAGACGGAAAGGGGTGATTATTTCGTTTTGCGAAATAAACATTTACCTCTTTGTCTGTTTGAGAGATATTAACCAGAGTTTGAAACTAGATTTTCATTCTAGCTCCTAAATTTTGTAGTAGACAGATCGCTGTGCTAGATCAAAATATATCTGTGTTTTGCCGAAGTCTGAGTTTCTTGGCCATTTGCCGAGCTCTAGACTACCATTAGATTGCAGTATTCTAGTTCAATTACAAACGTGGAACTGATGACAAGAACTAGACAAGTGCCAGTGGAACAAGAAATGAGAAGAAGACGATGGCGATGGATAGGACACACACTGAGGAAACCTGTTGATAGCATTACAAGGCAGTCCTTGTTCTGGAACCCCCAGGGCAAGAGAGGCAGAGGAAGACCAAGAAGTACATGGAGAAGAGAGTTGGAAACAGAGGTGAAAATGATGAGGAGAACATGGAAAGAACTTGAGATGATGGCACGTGACAGGAGGACTTGGCATGTGTTTGTTGAAGGCCTGTGCTCCTTTGGGAGTGGAGGGTTATGAATGAATGAATGAATTCTAGTTCATGGTTTAGTCTGTAGTTCTGTATGGAGGTAAATATATTATATTAAATATCTAGTATTTTGTGAAGTGTTTAAAGTGATAATCGCTTATTTCATATTTCACTAGTTAGATTTGGTGCAGAGTGCTTAATTTATAAAGTCTGTATTATTTTATAGTGACGTGTTTCAGTGGAAAGCAGAATAAATTATAATTTCTAGCTTAAACAACAATGTAGCTATAATGAATTTAATTTAACTGCTAAATAATCAGACGAGAACAATTTTTTCTAAACTAACTTATAAATGCTAGAAGCCTCATGAATGTTGACGGAATACGCATGTATTCCTAATTCATGAAAATTGATGATTTTTAAATATAACTTATTGCACGGGAAGTATTAAATTATAAGTCAAGCTGTACGCTTGCATTTTAAAAAAACGTAAGTTATATGGAGTACATAATATGTAACATATTTCATATGTGGTTTTTCTTTATTCAGTGAATACTGGGGTGACCCAAACTTTGCCGGCGTTAGTACAGAGTAAATACCTGTGAAGAACTAACCCATTTTCCTTAGAGTGACTTGGTGCAAAATTTTTACGGGCACTTTAAAGGATAAATGAAGAAACAGGCCTATCGCGCCATATTAAATTCTTCCTGAGAAAAACTCAAGTACATTTTCATCCTGTGTGGCAAGTAACTTATTAACGTCAGTAACATTCCGACGGAGTTTGACAAGTGATGTGGTGGCCGATTATAGTCCTATCCTGAAAGAACCCACCGACCTGACATTCCTTATTTCTAGAAACTAAGCT
Source organism: Oreohelix idahoensis (assembly GCA_024509875.1). NCBI lineage: Eukaryota > Metazoa > Mollusca > Gastropoda > Stylommatophora > Oreohelicidae > Oreohelix > Oreohelix idahoensis. Next base: position 244,786 of record JAMPIV010022084.1, read on the forward strand.
AGTGACACTGTGCTTGCTATTAACGTTCGTACCTAGACAATTTTATGTGACTTAAACAGACATTCGACAAATAAGCACCCCCAAGGAATCGTTCCCGAAAGCAGAGAATTCAGCCCGTCTTTTTTGGAACTGGGGATTTCTTGGTCAAGGCTGCCATTGACGATTCTGTAGGTAACTGTCCTGAAAAATTGTATTTTCCAGAAGTGGCTACCAAAGCTGTGAGTATGAGCAAATGCACGTGATCACTGCTGAATGAATAGAGTGAATGCAGGACTGAGTGATTTCTTAATTGTTGTAACTTCCTTTATGAAATTTATTGCTAACAATATTTACCCTTAGAAAAGCAGAGTATCAAGTCTGTCCATACCTTAAAAGGGGGAAAACCATAGACTCAATCATATGTATCTGTAACTCTTTGGGGTTATCACTTTCTTCTAACGGGACTGTGAGCTATATATCCAGGGGAAGGACCATGCAAACGGGTCTATCACTATTGTAGCATTCCTTGATTTTTTTGACTATGTGTATGCTTTTGATGTATTTTATATGTTGTGATGTAAGTTTACTATGATAAATAAACTATACCTACATTTATTTCAGTGTGGTGGTCAGTTCGTTCCCATAATATCTATATAATCATTGTTATAGTTTTCCCACGTCTGTGTGTCTAACTGTCATCACTTGTATGTGCGTGCACGTGAGTGGATAGAGATATATTAATATATAGAATTTTTTATAGACTGTCTGACTCCTTTGGATCTGTTGTAGAAGATAGGCGGAAAGAGAGAGAGAGATTCTCGATTTTCCGGGACAGCCTCTATAAGTTTCTACCATCTCACTCGTGGAACTCTATTTCTATTATCACATCTCACTGTGGCTATCACTCATTCTAACCTATTCAGAAGGGACCAACCCAAGTCTTAATTTCCGTATCAAAAATCTACGACAGAATGGTTGGCTCGTCTAACGGGATTTTGAACTTTTGAACAGGAAAACAAGACGACAGAATGATGGCTCGTTTTTCCGGGAATTGAACTCTAGTCCTGAGCAAATACGAATATCAGCTCGTTTGCAGGATTAATTTTCTTTATTCTGATATAGAGTAAGAGTGTGATGTCTTGTGAGTTTTGTACTTTTTAAAAATAATTTATCCCCTAGACGTATCGATCTGTTTATGGGCGTGCTGACCACTCAATTAATAATTGTTTTTATCCACAGCATTTTGAGCATTATACATTTGAGTTACAGGTTGATTTTGTCGGAATATATATTAATTACTGATTTTGTAATACTAAATGCTGGTAAAGTTTGTGAGTGTATAACATTCACAGGGGTTTTGAAGTAGGTGTTTGAGCAAAGCTAAGGAGTGCGTTCAGACAATTACGTCCTGTAAATTGCCTCCCTTACCCTAACTGTCATCAGGGGTGAACTGGATAGTGGATTTAAAATTGTGGGGATTTTTTTATCCTTAAAATTTTTTGCAATAATTATTTTGTTTCCACTGTAGCAATTTATTTTTTCAGTAGTAATCTTACTAACATTTATTTGGCGTAGTTGTCTGCATTAGGTGCTTTATTGCCGATTAATAGCAGCGATAGATAGATACTATATATTTGGAGGAGGTATCCCAGGTTAAAGTATATCATTTTTTTATATTATTTTCTCGTAAGTGGTAGGAACAAGTGTATCCTTTTCTTATTTTCTTTCTCCACTAGTCTCAGTCACTGACTTATCATGGCCGAAAGGGCGAAACTTAGACAGATGCTCAGGGACGAAGCGAGAGAAGAAGGTTTGGACGGAGAAGAAGCGAAAGCTTTTTGTCAGGGACGAACTGGAAAGATATGATGCGGAGAGGAAAGCAGCTGAAGCTAAAGAGCAGAAGAAGATGGATGAGAAACTGGAAATTCGCAGGATACAGCATGAGGAAAGAGAGAAGGAGAGACAGCATGAGGAAAGAGAGAAGGAGAGGGAGAGACAGCATGAGGAAAGAGAAAATGAGCAACGACGACAGCATGAGTTGGCGCTCAAAGCTCTAGAAGTCCAAAGCCGTGGTGCTGCCTCTGCCTCCAGCAATGGAGAGTCTTCTCCTCATTCTTCCTTAACTGATCAATCTGACACACAATCTCTCACCTCACTGCTATGTCTTTTGCGCTAGAATGTTTCCCTTGTCCAAATGAGAAGATTGACACGTATCTAGAAAAATTTGAGAAAATTGCAACTCTGTACGGTTTAGAGAGGTCGCGTTGGAATATGAAGCTTTCTCAGGCGTTGAAAAGCAGTGCGTATGATGTTTACGCCAAACTGGAAAGCAGCCAACAAGACAACTATGATGTGTTGAAGAAAGCGTTACTGGAGCCCTTCAAAATGAATGCTCGAAAATTTTTGCAACTGTTTCGCAAAAGCAGGAAGGAGAGCGCTGAAACTTTCCAGCAGTTTTCATCTCGTTTGAAGGGATATTTGACAAAGTGCCTTGAGCTTTCACAGCTCCCCTCTACCTATGAAGGTCTTAAGGAATTTGTTTTAACCGAACAAATAAAGAACACTTTGTCTGCTGATACCCGGAGATTTCTAGCTGAGCAGGGTGCAGAAAAGCTTGAAGACATCTTAGAAAAGTCTGAGCGATATCACAATGCGCTGGCTGAATTACCGGTCTCAAAACGTAAACCGACAGAAGAGCATTTTCGAAAAAATAATCTAGACCAATCTTCTCATGCTTCTCATGCTTCTAATCAGAATAACCATAGAGAAACTGGACCTCAAAACCCCCCTCCTGAAAAATCTAAGTTATACAAAACCAAGTACCCCAGCAACCACAGTAAACAGTCTGATCAACCCGACCGCCCTACATGGCAGCGCAGCCAGAAAGGACAAGGTGGCAAAGGAAGAACTCCTGAGTACGGGACTAATGATCAGAGTGAGCAGACTGAACCTAAACGCATCGGATGTTTGCTAACAGTCTCGCAAGGCGGAATTATTGACAGTGATTCCCAACCTGTTGGGGATAGACCCTCAACGCGAGGTACTGTTATATTGAACGGTTCTTAAACTCCTTGTTTATTTGACATGGGGCTTTCTTTTGATTGCATTGTTGCCAGAAACCTGGTTAAACCCGGTCAAGAGACAGTAGAGACCGTCCAACTTTGTGGAGTTTCTAAGAGTGATGCACCTACAGCGCTTCCCATCGCATTGGTGGAGATCCACTCTGAGTTTGTCAGAGGCGTGATCAAAGCGGCTGTTATGGATGATCCCATCTATCCAGTCATACTTGGCGGTAGATACGTGTTTATTGGGAAACCGGAAGAGCCGATTGTGGCAGCAGTAACTACAAGAGGGCAAACCAAGAAGGAACGGGAGCCTGCGCCTAATTTGTTACCTATGGAACTTAAAGAAGCGCAACAAAAGGACCCTACTTTGGCACCCTGCTTTAGGAAACTGCCCATGACTAAGGAACCCAGACAGCACGGGGACATTTTTTCTAAGGATGGCGTACTTTATCGCAGAACGGGCAAGCCTGACCAAAGTTACAATCAGCTCCTAGTACCGAAACAGTACAGAAGCCAAATCCTAGAAATGGGGCAAACTCTTCCCTTCAGCGGACATATGAGACAGAATGCCACAAACCAACGGATAACCACTCATTATTGGTGGCCAGGAGTAAACACTGATATTATCAGGTATGTCAAATCCTGTGCCCAGTGCCAACGTGTACCACCCAAGCAACGGACACCCCCAGTCTCGTTGGGTGAAATGCCAATAGTGGGAACACCATTCGAACGGGTTGTGATCGACATTTTAGGACCCTTAGAAAGGACTAAAAGAAGGAACAGGTTTATCCTGACCTTAGTCGATACATGCACTTTATGGGCAGAAGCTATACCGCTAACATGCGCAGATGCCAAGCATGTCGCAGAAGCCCTCGTGCAGATTTTCACTTGGTTGGGATTTCCTCAGCAAGTGTTGACGGATAACGGATCCCCATACCGAAACCTGTTGATGGATGAGATCGTGAAGATCTTGAGGACCAAACACATCTACACAAAGCCTTATACTCCGGCCGGAAATGTGCTCGTGGAACGTGTTAATGGAAACCTCAACATGATGCTAAGTAAACTGGCACAAGTGAAACCTGACGATTGGGATCTTTGTATTCCTGCAGCTTTATTTGGCTACAGAGAATCTCCTCATACGTCCACAGGATTTCCGCCAGCTACGCTTTTATTCGGCAGACCCATTAAGGGCCCGCTTGAAGCCTTACTTTGGTCGCTGACAGACCAGAAGGCTGATGAGACAGTTGTCTCAGCAAGTAAATATGTGTCGGAGTTAAAGGAAAGGTTGAAACTAGGATGGGACCTAGCAACGACTAACTTTAAGCGAGCACGCACAAAGCACGCTAACCGATACAGGAAAGTCGCGAAAGAGAGAGAACTGGAAGCAGGAGAGAAAGTTTTGGTGTTACTCCTTACCGGAAACTACCAACTGAGGATCGGATGGCAAGGGCCGTTTACCGTCCTGAAAAAGATTTCTAAGGCTAACTACCAGATCTCTATTCAAGGAAAGGATAAAGTTTTCCATTTAAATCTGTTAAAGAGATACTTGGAAAGACCGGTGCCAACCTCCAACCATCTCCTGACGATCGCCAAAACTGACGAAGATGACGATAGTGGCAGGGACATTCCACTGCACACACACGAAATCTTTCAAAAATGTCAAAAGCGGCGACACTCTTTCAAGCGCGCATGGGAGACATTCCAGAGGAAGGAAACTTTGGGAGTAGACTTGAGTAGGAATTGGACAGAGATGGAGGGGGGAGATGAAAGGGAAGAAGACAGACACTCTGAAGCTACGGATATAGGAAATTTAATTCCATAACGTAGACATGGAGTGCTTCCATATCTTAAAGGGGGACGTTCTGTCACAGAGGTTTTATGATCATTGAATTGGCTATATCCTCTTCGTTTTCTTTCACCCGTATCCTCTATTTTATTATCACTCTTTACCTTTTCCCTGTATTTTTCGCATCCATTCGTTTGCGAAAAATATTTTCTTCCCCATTCTCAACTTTAAATGCATTCTATGGCATTAGGTGTCAGTGGACCAAACTGTGAACATATTCGTCTGGCCAGACATAGGAGCAGACATATGTCTACAGCCTTCCCTGCACCAGACGAAATACACCGTGAATATTCGCTTTCGCCAGACCTATAGGCGACAAATTTGTCTGCATTTTTACTTGCCACAACGAGTTGCATCGGCTGAACGCTCAGTGAGGCGCGATAGCCGACATCTCCTCGGCGCAGTTTGAGACATTTGTCTGGAAATCCCAGCTGACAAGGTACTCACGGTTGGCCTGGTCCGCACGAGGTGTGAAAACGCATGAGTGTCAGTTCATGGTAGTCTTCTAGTTACGTAAGAGTTATAGACGGAAAGGGGTGATTATTTCGTTTTGCGAAATAAACGTTTACCTCTTTGTCTGTTTGGGAGATATTAACCAGAGTTTGAAACTAGATTTTCATTCTTGCTCCTAAATTTTGCAGTAGACAGATCGCTGTGCTAGATCAAAATATATCTGTGTTTTGGCGAAGTCTGAGTTTCTTGGCCATTTGCCGAGCTCTAGACTACCATTAGATTGCAGTATTCTAGTTCATGGTTTAGTCTGTAGTTATGTATGGAGGTAAATATATTATATTAAATATCTAGTATTTTGTGAAGTGTTTAAAGTGATAATCGCTTATTTCATATTTCACTAGTTAGATTTGGTGCAGAGTGCTTAATTTATATAGTCTGTATTATTTTATAGTGACGTGTTTCAGTGGAAAGCAGAATAAATTATAATTTCTAGCTTAAACAACAATGTAGCTATAATGAATTTAATTTAACTGCTAAATAATCAGACGAGAACAATTTTTTCTAAACTAACTTATAAATGCTAGAAGCCTCATGAGTGTTGACGGAATACGCATGTATTCCTAATTCATGAGGATTGATGATTTTTAAATATAACTTATTGCACGGGAAGTTTTAAATGATAAGTCAAGCTGTACGCTTGCATTTAAAAAAAAAACGTAAGTTATATGGAGTACATAATATGTAACATATTTCATATGTGGTTTTTCTTTATTCAGTGAATACTGGGGTGACCCAAACTTTGCCGGCGTTAGTACAGAGTAAATACCTGTGAAGAACTAACCCATTTTCCTTAGAGTGACTTGGTGCAAAATTTTTACGGGCACTTTAAAGGATAAATGAAGAAACAGGCCTATCGCATCATATTAAATTCTTCCTTAGAAAAACTCTAGTACATTTTCAGCCTGTGTGGCAAGTAACTTATTAACGTCAATAACATTCCGACGGAGTTTGACAAGTGATGTGGTGACCGATTATAGTCCTATCCTGAAAGAACCCACCGACCTGACATTCCTTATTTCTAGAAACTAAGCTAGTGACACTGTGCTTGCTATTAACGTTCGTACCTGGACAATTTTATGTGACTTAAACAAACATTCGACAAATAAGCACCCCCAAGGAATCGTTCCCGAAAGCAGAGAATTCAACCCGTCTTTTTTGGAACTGGGGATTTCTTGGTCAAGGCTGCCATTGACGATTCTGTAGGTAACTGTCCTGAAAAATTATATTTTCCAAAGTGGCTACCAAAGCTGTGAGTATGAGCAAATGCACGTGATCACTGCTGAATGAATAGAGTGAATGCAGGACTGAGAGATTACTTAATTGTTGTAACTTCCTTTATGAAATTTATTGCTAACAATATTTACCCTTAGAAAAGCAGAGTATCAAGTCTGTCCATACCTTAAAAGGGGGAAAACCATAGACTCAATCATATGTATCTGTAACTCTTTGGGGTTATCACTTTCTTCTAACGGGACTGTGAGCTATATATCCAGGGGAAGGACCATACAAACGGGTCTATCACTATTGTAGCATTCCTTGATTTTTTTTGGACTATGTGTATGCTTTTGATGTATTTTATATGTTGTGATGTAAGTTTACTATGATAAATAAACTATACCTACATTTATTTCAGTGTGGTGGTCAGTTCGTTCCCATAATATCTATATAATCATTGTTATAGTTTTCCCACGTCTGTGTGTCTAACTGTCGTCACTTGTATGTTCGTGCACGTGAGTGGATAGAGATATATTAATATATAGAATTTTTTATAGACTGTCTGACTCCTTTGGATCTGTTGTAGAAGATAGGCGGAAAGAGAGAGAGATTCTCGATTTTCCGGGACAGCCTCTATAAATTTCTACCATCTCACTCGTGGAACTCTATTTCTATTATCACATCTCACTGTGGCTATCACTCATTCTAAACTATTCAGAAGGGACCAATCCAAGTCTTAATTTCCCTATCAAAAATCTACGACAGTATTCCATGAAAGAAATTGGTTCATCCTGCATTTCTGTTGCAATGGCTAGGGTCATAATATGTGCAACTTCTGATGCTTCCCTGTCATAATACTTTTTAAGAAGGTTGACATGATACACCTTCTCCTTTCCTTTCTTGTCAATCTTATAGTTGGTCCGAGAAAGTTTTTCCAATATGACGTAGGGACCCTGCCATCCAATTTGCAATTTATTATTGCTGCTGGGTAACAGTAACAGAACCTTTTCTCCCACCTCAAGTTCCCTGTCTTTTGCTGTTTTATTGTAGTAAGCAGCCTGCTTCCTCCTGGCCTGTCTCAAGTTATCATTGGCCAGTTTCCAACTTGTTTTCAATCGAGCTGTCAACTCGTTGACGTATTGGTAGGAAGAAGTCACGGTTTCTTCTGCTTTTTCATCAGTCCATGTCCGCAACAATGCTTCCAGTGGACCTTTGATTGGTCGTCCAAACAACAATGTAGCTGGAGCCAATCCTGTGGAGTTATGTGGGACGTCCCTATATGCAAATAGTGCCGAGGGTAAGTATGTATCCCAAGTTTCAGGTTTCTCACTAGCCAACTTTCTAAGGATTGAAATGAGCGTGCCATTGAACCGCTCTACTTGACCATTCCCTTGGGCGTGGTACGGGCTACAGTGATAATGTCTAGCTTGAAATAACCTGAACACTTCTTGTGTTAGCTTTCCCCTAAACTGAGAACCATTGTCAGTCAATATTTGATGTGGGAAACCTAATTGGGTGAATATTGTTAACAGTGCCTCTGCCACATGTTTCGAATCTATCGGTCACATTGCTACAGCCTCTCCCCACATAGAGCAAGTATCGACCAAGGTTAAGATATATGCATTTCTCTTCTTGGTCCTACTGAGGGGTCCAACAATATCCACGGCAACACGTTCGAAGGGCGTTCCCATAATGGACATTTCTCCCAGTGTTGCTGGTGCAGTCCTATGTTTAGGAGCTACTCTTTGGCATTCTGGACAGGATCTCACATACCTCTTTATGTCCTCTGTGATCCCTGGCCAAAAGTAGTGACAGGCTATCCGTTGTCCAGTGGCCCCTATTCCCATATGTCCCTTGAAGGGTATAGCATGTCCTAGCTTCATAACCTGCTCCCTGTATGATTTTGGCACTACAAGCTGTCCATGTCCTTTTGGTCCTGTTCCAGCTTTTCTATATAGTAGGCCATTTTTCATATATAAGTCTCCTTTCTCTGGAGGGTTATGGCTTTTAGGTAATTTGCCAAAGCAAGGCTTCAATGTACTGTCAGCAGTTTGAGCCTTTCTCATCTCTTCTGGATGAGTATTTATGATAGTGTCCTCCTCTTTCTTAGAGCTTGCCCGGGTCTGGACTGTTGCCATCACTATGGGTCTTATAGGTTCTCCTAGAAATACATATCTACATCCCAGTATTAATGGGTAGATAGGGTTTTCCATCACTGCTGCTTTGATCTCTCCTTCCACATAGCGAGATCTTATGTTGATTCGGGCTATGGGCAGTGTCATGGTTCCTGCTCCCTTGACTGGTCCTCTGATTTCCACGGTTTCTGTGATTATCTGTCCATGACTCACCAGAGAAGAGCACACTACTGAGTCAAAGTCCAAGCCTGTATCATATAAGCACAGTACGTGGGTGCTATTCAAGGTCACTTCCTCACAGACAGGAGGATGATGGAGGTCCTTCTGACTATCTGCCAGGTCTTTCCTTCCCTTGTTTCCTGTTGTAAGGCATGCAGCGTGATGAGGAGGGTTTTTCCGTCTGCATTCCGCAGTATTGTGGTTACTCATTTGGAAAGATTTACACCACTTTCCTTCCTTTTTTGAAGGTTTCTTATCTGCTCCTAGAGGGTTTTTGTCTTTATAATCAGTTTTGTGTTTGTTCTTGTTGGAATTGTCCCTATGTTCATAGTTGGTACAGTTCTGTGAAGGTTTGAAGTTCTCACCCTGCTTCTTCTTATTTCCTGATACTTCTGACTGAGCTGCTTGATATCTCTCAGCCATGGTTAAAATATCTTCCAATCTCTCAGCTCCTTGCTCCATAAGAAATTTTCTCATTTCCTGAGGCATGGATTCTCTCAGTTGTTCCATCATGACCATTTCTTTTATATCTTGACATTTTCCTAAGCTAATCCATTTTGTCAGATAAGTTTCCAATCTGGCAGAAAACTGGTGATAGTTTTCTCCTGGAAGTAGCTTAGCAGTTCGGAATCTCTTTCTATAAGATTCAGAATTCTTTTCGTACCTGACCAATAAAGCTTTTTTTAAGATTTCATAATCTTCCTGGTCTTCTTTTGAGAGTTTTAAATAAACATCGTATGAAACTCCCCTCAACCTCTGAGATAGTTTAAGGCTCCATTTTTCCTTTTCCAATCCATAGGTAGAGGCCAGTGATGCGGGTAAATCTTAAGAATGATTATCCTTTCAGGAACCGTCCTCCCGACGTCCTGTGGTAAGAGTGCATTAGACTTCAGGCTTGACACTCCTTAATACAATGGCCTGCTGAATACCTTCCAGGGTTGTCCTTGCATATTCCGTTTCAGGAATTAATATATATTTTTATGTTTGGCCAGTCACACATAATCTCCCTGGCCCGCACCTCAGGTACTCAATAACAAGGCACAACTTCTTGGCACAATTCACATCCATTTAATATACATATTACTCCATTGAGTATCATATGACATCTTAGCCTTTACTAGCACATGTCTCTACTGTCCTTGATTTTGCTCCTCTCAGTTTTAATGGAACAGTCAACTTACGTGCCCAAGAATTTCTAATACACACTGCTAAGACTAAACTGACATTATACTGTTAGATGAAAGCATAAGGCAGTGATGGTAATCGATCTTGCAGGTGAAATATCAAAAAGCCCAAAGGCAATTAACACATTTTTAAAAGCCGGTCCTACTGGACACATTCCGTGCGTACTGGTCAAACGACACAAGCAGACTCCTCGTTCGAGACGCTAGCTCGTCCCACATCGAAACTGCCGTCTGCCGATAATTCAGGGCAGAAGTCAAGACGTCACTTCCTGCAACCACGGGATACCGTGTGTAAACAATATATATCAGGAAGTGATCGACATGATATGATATTTACTCATATCATTTACTCCCCCCCCCCCCGGATTAAAATAATGAAAAGGAACTTTTCATTATTTTCATAGTACAATCTTACAAGGTCACTGGAGAAACCATGTGACAATATCCAAATACTCAACTGTCATCATTATGATAGCACCTAGAGGCGTGCTCCATAATCGACAATTTAACACACAAGGTATGGTATTTAGTAATAACGATATGTTGCGTGATAAATTCTCGCAACATCGTTTTATTTCAATATCTATTTTATAACGCAAGGGCAACAACTGCTTGAAATTTATAGTCACTTTTCTCGGTAAGCATTTGTCTTCTCGCGTTGGTATCGAATGCAGTTAAGTTTGAGCTGTGGTCATTTTGCGCTGGACTGCGCATGACTTGTCTTGCTTCTTGGTCGATCGGTTTCCGCCCACCACTAGTGGAGTGAGCGATTTGGAATGGCGAAAGAGATGCCTCGTTGAAGAGGGGATCTCCGCTATTTTTTTGTTCTGTCAGGAATGTGAGAGTCCTCTTATGGATATTTCGTTTATTCGAGATAATACCTCTAGTGTATTTGCACATGCCGGGAGGCATAATATTTCTGTGTATTTCCGGAAGGCAAGGTAAATTAACATTTTCATTAACTCTATCGATTTTTGGTCGTGAACGATTTCTGGTTCATAGCCTGTCTTCGAAAGTCGTCGTCACGAGATGTTTTCCTAGCTCACATGTCGCTGTATTGTACTGCATCGGTTGATGCAGGTTCCAAGGACCATTACTTGCTACTTTGTTAAATGAACTAGGTTTGAAAAACCTTTATTATCTAGAGGATATTTTTGAGGACATTATTTATACTTCGGCAGACGTGTCTGTCTTGCTGAAGTCAAACTAAGGAGAGTGAACTGATCTCATACATCTGGTTATCTCCTGGCTGTTATAGAAAAGGATGGAGTTTTTCACCTGACTACATTTACAGCACTATGAAATATAACATGCATCTGACTCATCATTGTAATGCTGTCTACCGTCTATTGCTGTATTGAATGTTGCTGTGATAATGACTGTTTGATGTGCCTACATATTCGCGTAACCATTTTGTCACTGTGGCGTCCACAATAAATAATGAAGAAAAACGTCAACGGCTGTTTCAAGAATCATTGACTTTATACGTCGTGAGTTTACTGACGTCCTATGTGGATTGCCCTGTTATTTTTGTATGAACATTGTTTTGACTGAACACATCTGCACACTACACAAAACCAGACATGCGGATACCATCCATCATCATATGGCATCACGCATCATTTGGTGGCCATAAGCTGGTTTGATTCTGGTACCAGCAAACACGGGGTCCCTTACCCACTTCATTTTCAACAAGAATTCATCAGCATCCTTCAAGAAATTAACATTCTTCAATACAGTCAACATCTTCAAAATTTTCAAAGTACTCGGCGTTGCCCGGTAAAAGTCAAAATTTCAACTTTTTGACGGAAACAAGAATTTGACAGTACCCGGCGTTGTTACATGTTGCCGGATAACTCGGACTGCTGTTATCTTTTACGCAAGTCAAGCAAGTTGCTGCTGTCAAGGTTCCAGTGCTGTCGTTTTTGTGAAGGTCAAGTGCCGGTTGAAACGGGTTGTTTTCTGAAGAAGGCCAAGTACCGATTTCCATCAACTTACTTTTGGATTAGAAGGTCAAGTGCCGAAACAACTCAACACACAGTATTTCAGAAGCTCTTGTACCATCGTGTTAGCAGTGGAAGCAGTTCAGATGTGCCATCATCGTTGGAGCTTCGCTCTTTAGGACGTTGATTGACATCCGTTTTTTCTGCTGTTCTACGATTGGAAGCCTATAAGTTAAGTGGCCTGTTTGTATGTAAACTGTGCCCTTATACTTCTGCTGAGTCTTCTGTGTATCATCTCATTCTATATGTTATATGTTTATATGTTATTTGTATATTTATATGTTTATATTTCAGCGGGTTCTCGGTTGGGTGGTGTCTCCGTTAGATTATGCCACGTCATAGAGGTCGTCTATTGTGAGCGTTTTCTGTAGGGTTTGCAAATTTCCGATACTGGAATTTGCTAAGCGACTTCTGTTGCTATTTATGTTAGCTGTGATGACATGTTTTAATATTGTTTTCGTTATTATTTCGCATTCTTTAGTTTTGTTTTGATTTGTTTGTATTTGTTAGCCTACTCTTGTCTATAATTTAGTTTCATACAACATTTTTGTTTATACACTGTGGTGTCATGTATTTTGTTTAATTCTATCGCAGATATCGTCACATTTTTTGTGATATTTCATTAATTTCTGCTTTATTTTTAGTTGATTTCTGCGAACGTTTTTGTATTGTTGCTGATCTTTGTTATTGTTTACATTGTTATTGTTTACATTGTTTGTATTGTTTACATTTTCAATGTTTACATTCTGCATGTGTTTACATAGTCATTGTTTACAGTTATAGTAATTAGTTAATGGGCTATGCTAATGCACTGTTACTACTACACTGATGATAAATGAATGATGAATAGTGTCGTGCACTATTGAATGAGAAGTGCACTTATGATCAAGAATTGAGTGTTGATATTTCATATACAAGTTCTTTGATTGGAGACTTGTTTCCCACAGAGACTGGGATAATATAAGGTGATGTGAATATACAAGTGCTTAATTAAGACTTGTTACACTTAGGTTTGAAATAAATTAGTTAATTATTTCAGGTTTTGGACTCATATGTTAGACAACATGTCTACATTTGAGCACTTTATTGAGCAGGGTAAATTGCTTGGGAAGACTGGTGATAAGTTAGAAGAATTTGCAACTGCTCGATATGATAAAGCAATGGAAGCTGAACAAAAGAAACTGCAGATGGAAGCTGAACAAAAGAAACTGCAGATGCAGGTGGATGAAAAAAGATTCCAAATGGAAATGGAAAAACAAAAAAGGGAATCAGAAGCTGAGGAAAGAAAACTCCAGCTAGAAGCTGAGAATAAAAGACTTGAAAAAGAGGCTGAAAATAAAAGACTTGAAAAAGAAGCTGAAAATGAAAGACTTCAAAAAGAGGCTCAGGCTGAGGAAAGAAGATTACAGAGAGAGTCTGATGAGAGGAAAGAGAAAGCAAAAATGGAACATGAAGAAAAGGTCTTAGCTTTAGAGTTGGAAAAATTGAAATTGACGAGCATGAGTAATGGTAATGATTCAAACAAGGGTTCATCTTCTGGTAAGGCTAATAATGATACTTTTAAGATTAAGTTACCAACATTTAGTCCTTCCAGTGATGACATAATGTTCTATCTGGACAGATTTGAACAAGCATGTACAGCTCATAACATAGACAAAGCAAAATATGTTTATCAGTTATCAGGGATACTGACAGGTAAAGCTCTAAGTATATTAAATATGGTGGATGAACCTGACAAGAACAATTATGAGGTTGTCAGGGCCGCTTTGTTAAAGAAATATCAGCTTAACGAAGACGGCTATCGTCTACAATTTAAAAACATGTTACCTGAAAATGGAGTTGAATTCTCCGAGTTTATTGCAAGAATACGCATTACTTTCTCACGATGGGTTGAACTATCTAAGACGGAAAAAACTTATGAAGGACTTATGGACTTAATACTTAGAGACAAAGTCATGTCGTCTGTCAATGAGTCTTTCCTTGCTTTCCTTCATGAACGTAAACCTAAAACAATAAAAGAAATGGAAGATTTCTGTTGCCAATACGTAACTGCGCACCCACACATAACCATGGGTAACTCTAAGGTGAAAGAAGGTTTACCAGTTGCTTCGGCAGCTCCGTATGGTCAAAACTTTGCTCGTAGATTCCAACAAAATTTTGATAGAAAGAGTAGCGGTAATTTCTGTCAAAATCATGGAAATCAATTTCATGGTGATTCTTCTTCGAAGAATTGGAGACAACCTGATAGTACTCGTTACTATCACCCTAATAATTATAAGCATTTCAAAAGAGGATATGGTAATAGAGGTTATTCCTGCCGAAGACCTCAGAACCAAACAAATAGATGTTCGCATCAATGTGAACATGATAGTAATCGTGGAAACTGGAATTCGAACCAGGATAACAATTACAATAGAGACAATAATAACTGCAGAGATAATAATAACTCTGATAACTTCAGAGGTAATAATAGTCGGGGTAGATCTCAACACAAAAAAAAGAGATATCAGCAGGCTAATGCTGTACAACAGGAAACTGAGGGAGCCTGTAATCATGTTGTTGATAGTAAAAACTTTGACGCTGTCACTGGTTCTGCTTTTGACTTTGAGAGAGCAAACAAATGCCCCCAATGCAGTACTTTATTCGAACCGGGTACCATAACTACTTTGAGTTGTGGTCACCCACTTCCCGCTCTTCCTGCTGCTGTTGCGCATGACGGGAGGGGTTCTTTAATTCTACATAAGGGTCTTGTTAATGATACTCCGGTCTCACTACTTTTCGATTCCGGATGCACCACTATTGGTGTTAGACAATCGCTTGTAGATCCATCTTGTGCTACAGGAAGGGTTATTAAATGTGTCACATTTGGCGGCACTCTAGAAAAATATCCTACTGCTGTAATTCGCATTGCCACTCCTTTCTTTACTGGAGATGTGCATGCTTGTCTCTTACCTAATCCTATTGCGGACCTTATTATTGGTCGTATTCACGGAGTTAGGGAGTGTACCCCACAGCAGATTGCTGCTTGGGAAGATAATAACATGCAAGCTACAAATGCAGTAGTTACAAGAGCACAAGCTCTACAAACACCCGAAACTTCACTGAATAGTGATAATGAAGTTGATAGCCAAGATAGTCACTTAGTAATCACTCGTGACTCTTTCATAAAATTGCAAGAAGAAGATCCTTCTTTAAAAAAATTCTTCGTTCTTGCGAAGAAAGGTGATCCGAATCAGGATACAAATAGAAAATCTTGGATTGCAATGAGAAACGGCGTACTTGTACGTATGGTACAAGATTCGACTACGTCGGCACATTCGCAAATTCTTGTTCCCAAGAGCATGAGAGTCCAAATATTACAACATGCTCATGACTCGCAATGTGCTGGACATATGGGTTTTGCCCGTACGAAGTCGAGAGTCCTTGCGGCTTTCTTTTGGCCTTTTGTCAATAAGGACATTCGTATTTACTGCCGATCATGCAAGGTATGTCAGGAGGTCAAATCTAGAGGACCACGACATGCTGCGCCTATCCAGGCTGCTGACATTCCTATTCGGCCGTTTCAGAAAATGGCCATAGATATTATTGGCCCTTTTAAGGTCAAGTCGGCCAGAGGACATCAGTTTATCCTTACATGTGTCGATATGTGCACACGTTGGCCAGAGGCTATTCCTCTTAAGAGCATATCTACTACAGATATCGCAGATGCTCTTTGGTTGATATTTTCTCGCTTGGGGTTCCCCAGAGAAATATTGTCAGACCATGGCACTCAACTCATATCTGACACTATGTCACAGGTAATGTCTACCTTACATATTGAACGATCTCTCAGTAGTATCTACCATCCTATGTCTAATGGGTTAGTTGAGCGTCTGAATAGAACGCTCAAGACTTTGCTTGGTAAGATAACTGAAGATCATCCTCAAGATTGGGACAGGGTTTTACCCGCGGCTCTCTTTGCCTATAGAGAAGTCCCTAATGAACACACAGGATTTTCTCCCTTCGAACTTGTCTTTGGCGCGCGTCCACGCGGCCCTATGTCTTTATTACACGATCTCATCACTGCCGATGATATTAGCGATGAAACTCAATCCTCATATGAGTATGTCATTGCTCTTAGACAAAAGATCATTGAGGCATGTAAGCTAGCAACTGCTTCATCAGAAATTGCTAAAGAGAAGGCAAGGCAGTTTGCTAACAAGAATAGATGTCTACGACAACTTTGTCCAGGTGACAAAGCATTCGTCCTACTCCCCAGTAGGGAAAATAGACTTCTTATTGCATGGAAAGGTCCGTATGCAATAGTCTCTCGGATTTCCGATGTTGACTATGTGGTCGATATTGATGGAAAGCATAAAACTTTCCACATAAACATGCTTTCGGAATTTCACGAACGTCCGGACTATTTGCTGCCTATTTTCCAGGCAACGGATGATGCTCCTGCACCTCACGGTCATTATTCATCCCTGTCTGTCATTCAGGATGAGGAAGCTACCTTCTCTGATGTCAACCTTCCCCTTCCAGTGGTTCCATTACATTCCACGGAATCTTGGAAAAACGTTTCTGTTTCTCCTAATCTTTCTGGTGACGAACATCGACAAGTCTCGTCGATGTTACAAACATTTCAGGATGTTCTCACTGACATTCCTGGACACACAGATGTCATAGAACATGAC
This sequence comes from Oreohelix idahoensis, assembly GCA_024509875.1. Lineage (NCBI taxonomy): Eukaryota > Metazoa > Mollusca > Gastropoda > Stylommatophora > Oreohelicidae > Oreohelix > Oreohelix idahoensis. Next base: position 261,624 of record JAMPIV010022084.1, read on the forward strand.
ATAATTCTTACCGACAATAATCCAATTAGGGTTAGGCCGTATCCTATTCCTATACACTTTCAGTCGCAAGTGGAAAAGGAATTGGATGAAATGATTCAATTAAATATAATTGAACCATCGACTTCACCATATTCTTCTTCCATGGTTATTGTCCGGAAGAAGGATAAGAACATACGAATTTGCGTTGATTATCGCAAATTGAATCAGGTCACAAAGTTCGACGCTGAACCGATGCCTTTGTTAGAAGATCTACTGATTAGACTTTCTAATTCTAGATTCTTCACTAAACTTGACTTGTCTAAAGGTTATTGGCAAGTGCCTTTAGCAGAGCATGCCAAACCTCTTACTGCTTTTTCTACACCTAGGGGTCTATTTCAATGGAATGTTATGCCTTTTGGTCTCATGAACGCCCCTGCCACTTTCGTTCGCATGATGCGTCGAATTCTGTCACATCGTTCGGATGTCATCGCATACTTAGATGACATCTGTCTCTTCAGTGATACCTGGGAAGATCACTATTTAGGGTTATATGACTTACTGTCCACTCTACGTGAGAATAATTTGACAGCAAAACCTTCTAAAGCTTTTGTTGGTTTTGGTGAAATCTCTTTCCTGGGTCATCGTGTTGGTCATGGTCTCTTGAAGACAGAAGACCACAATACTTCCAAAATACTGAACATCTCTGTTCCTAAAACGAAGAAACAAGTTAGGAGTCTCTTAGGTTTAATTCAATTTTATGGGAGATTTATTCCAAATTTATCTTCGATCATGGCACCTCTATCAACATTGTTGAAGAAAGGTTCGCCTAATCTGGTCCGTTGGTCTGAAGAATGCCAATCTTCACTAGACCAAATCAAGAATATATTTTCTTCTCCTCCCATCTTAAGATTACCTACTCTTGATAGGACTTTTGTTCTTCGGAGTGATGCTTCATCCACTGGGATTGGAGCAGCACTGATGCAAGAATATGCAAATACTCTGCATCCTGTTATGTACATTTCTAGAAAACTAAATGCGGCAGAGAGGAACTACTCGGTTTTAGACCGTGAGTTGTTAGCGATGGTTTGGTCAATTCTAAAGCTACAAAGATTCCTCCTGGGCGCACATTTCATTCTAGAGACTGATCAGAAAGCTCTTACAGCTATTCAGACTAAGAATTTGAAGAGTTCGAGATCCACTCGATATGCTATAGCTCTTCAACCTTTTCACTTCACGGTACGAGCTATCCGTGGTGCGGATAATGTGATGGCTGACATTTTGTCTAGATGCCCACATGACTCCAACTAATACTTCTGTCCTATATTTCCATATATTACAGAGTCATAACACACCTATATTTCTACAATAGATTAGCACATCTGTACTTACTTTATATGTACACACTATCGTGCTTTGTTGTCATCTTCTTCTGTTCGTTTTTTAAGATGATAGAGGAGGACTGAGTAGTTAATATAAGGGCCGTTAGTTTACTAAACAGCCACAATTATTAATAATGTATTGTACCTTATGAAGCATATTAGTTATTAATTAGCATTATATTGCTTGTACTTTCTCAGAATGTCATTGTTGAGCTGAGGACTTACCTTACTAGTATCAAGCATGACGAGTTCTAGATTGTGTACTTACCCTCGGAATACCAGAGCATATGTCCTGGATCGTCATGTAGTTTAACTTTGCTATGTACTTATGTCATTACATGTCAAAGAATGTACTATTTAAATTTTCCTATCAGATTTGTACATCCATTTTTAAAGACAATATTAGAGTATGCTGTTTAATGATGATTATAGTAACTTGCATACGTATATTGTAATTACATGCTAACGTGATGTGTGTTGGTGACACCTCCCCGATGTGAATATTTTTTGAGACATATTTATTTTTCTGTTGAGGTATATCCTCACCAGACACTCTATAATTAGCCTATTGTTTGGCAATTTAGTTAATTATCAGCGCATAATTCGTGCGTTTTGAGCCGCTTATCGCATGCTCTTTGATATTGAAAAAAAATATGTTCCACATTTTTTTTTTATCGGGAGGAGGTGGTGATATGTTGCGTGATAAATTCTCGCAACATCGTTTTATTTCAATATCTATTTTATAACGCAAGGGCAACAACTGCTTGAAATTTATAGTTACTTTTCTCGGTAAGCATTTGTCTTCTCGCGTTGGTATCGAATGCAGTTAAGTTTGAGCTGTGGTCATTTTGCGCTGGACTGCGCATGACTTGTCTTGCTTCTTGGTCGATCGGTTTCCGCCCACCACTAGTGGAGTGAGCGATTTGGAATGGCGAAAGAGATGCCTCGTTGAAGAGGGGATCTCCGCTATTTTTTTGTTCTGTCAGGAATGTGTAGTCCTCTTATGGATATTTCGTTTATTCGAGATAATACCTCTAGTGTTTCCCACATGTCGGGAGGCGTGATATTTCTGTGTATTTCATGAAAGCAAGGTAAATTAACATTTTCATTAACTCTATCGATTTTTGGTCGTGAACGATTTCGATTCATAGCCTGTCTTCGAAAGTCGTCGTCACGAGATGTTCTTTCCCAGCTCACATGTCGCTGCATTGTACTGCATCGGTTGATGCAGGTTCCAAGGACCATTACTTGCTACTTTGTTAAATGAACTAGGTTTGAAAAACCTTTATTATCTAGAGGATATTTTTGAGGACATTATTTATACTTCGGCAGACGTGTCTGTCTTGCTGAAGTCAGACTAAGGAGAGTGAACTGATCTCATACATCTGGTTATCTCCTGGCTGTTATAGAAAAGGATGGAGTTTTTCACCTGACTACATTTACAGCACTATGAAATATAACATGCATCTGACTCATCATTGTAATGCTGTCTACCGTCTATTGCTGTATTGAATGTTGCTGTGATAATGACTGTTTGATGTGTCTACATATTCGCGTAACCATTTTGTCACTGTGGCGTCCACAATAAATAATGAAGAAAAACGTCAACGGCTGTTTCAAGAATCATTGACTTTATACGTCGTGAGTTTACTGACGTCCTATGTGGATTGCCCTGTTATTTTTGTATGAACATTGTTTTGACTGAACACATCTGCACACTACACAAAACCAGACATGCGGATACCATCCATCATCATATGGCATCACGCATCACATACTAAACCCATTATCGTTAGCAGACGCTCTTTTGACACAAATGTGAGGTAACTACATTAAATAGAAGGCAGTGAAGAAAAGTCAATATGTCAGTCATGGCACTCACACAGCATACCATGTCAACAAACGCCCTAAGTCGTGTCGGTATGTAAGTCTACCTATCTATCAAATGAGATGCATAATAGCAATCAAAGATAGAATAGAAAATATGAGGCAGACAAGTTAAAATATAAGTGGTGACTGTGACAATATGTCAAAATAGTTATTAACATTTGTATGTATGCAATGTCATGTGGTGAATGACAATGTTAGTGAGATGTCATATGAAGATATATTACTTAATATCTATACATATGAAGGATATAAGTTATAATAAGTGGAAGCACCACTGTAATTCATTTGATATAATGATACATCAATGAACCAATGTAATGTATCAAGTGATAATAAAAATGGTCATGTTAGACCAAACACAGTTCTTCCTGTAGAAGTATTTAAAAGAACCAAATTTTCAGTGAGTCATTAGTTTGCACATTAGTGATACATTATGCCGGAAAGGAATCGTTCATTGAAGAAAAAATCCAATTTCCATCTATGTTGGTTGTCGATGTTTGTCTTCCATGCAATATCATATGCAACACCGATACTATTGTTCATTCTGTACCTGAGAATTTCATACGTATGTGATGACGTGTCATTTGTTGGTTATGTCCCTTTTTGAACTTTGTAGTCAGTAATTTTAGTTACTTCCCTTTCTACACAATGTTTGAGATAGTCCATTCGTGCAGAAAGTTTTTTGAAAATGTAAGAAAGTATCTGAATTGCACCGACTTGGGTTGATATACTGCCAAAAGTCATTGTACACTGTGCATGAAGTAACAAAGTATTGTTCTTGAGCAATTGCATTAGACATCATGTGACGAACGCTTGAATATATATCTTGATTTTGGATGTACAGAAATTCATCATCATCATGTTGCTTGGCATAGTGTCTCTAGTTTTTCAAACGGTTTAAGTGCATGACGAAGCAATGTGGCTGTACTATTTGAAGTATGCAATATGAGTTAAAAGAAGGTATGTTCCTTAGTTCGTGATGCTACCTTTGCGAAATAATTCCTGACTTGTCCCAAAGGAAGTAGTGTTATTATTGAGCATCACAGTTGACTTGAAGCAGCATTTGCGGATACAACTGGCGATATTGGATGCTTCATACATCTGGATAGCACATCAGCCATCACGTTCAACTTTCCTGCGATGGGTTTAATCTGGTAATTGTAGGGTTGAAGGGCCAGTGAGGCACGCGCTGCTTTAGCATTCTTGAATCTCGCTGTTTTCAGGTAAGACAGTGCTCTCTGGTCTGTCTCGAGTGTGAAACTTGCACCAAGCAGGTAGCGTTGAAGTTTGGAGAAGCAGAACACAAGAGCCAGTAGCTCTCTCTCGATGACCGAGTAACGTTGCTCCGTCGGCGTTAGCTTCCTGCTAACATACAGTGTTGGATGTAAACAGCCTTTCCATTCTTGCAAAAGCACACCTCCAATTGACATGTTGGAAGCGTCTACTGTAAGAGTAAAATGTTTAGATGGATCAGGCAATCTCAATATAGGCAACTTAGAAAACAGACATTTTAATCTATTTAAGGCCACATTAACATCATGACTATAAACACACCTATTTGGTGACTCCTTCTTCACCAGTGATGACAATACAGACGTATACTCTGCAAAATTAGGGATAAACTTACGATAAAAGTTTAGGAGCCCTAGAATACTTCTAACTTGTTTTTTGGTCTTAGGCATATCAAGGTTTAGAATCCTAGAGATAGTAGTATCCTCTGTTTTCAAAAAAACTCCTCCTACTTTATAACCTAAAAATGAAATCTCCTGAAATCCAATTTTAGTCTTAGATGGACGTGCAGATAGATTATGACGACGTAGAGTTGTAAGTAAGGATTGAATACCCCTCAAATGTTCATCCCATGATTGATGAAACAGACAAATGTCGTCAATGTAAGTAATAAGGTCGTCTCTGTCAGAGAAGAGTCGTCTCATCATGCGAACGAAGGTCGCAGGTGCGTTAACTAAACCAAAAGACATATAGTTAAATTGAAAGAGTCCTAATGGAGTTGCGAAAGCAGTATAAGGCTTGGATCGTTCCGTTAATGGTACTTGAAAATAGCCTTTAGATAGATCAAATTTAGAAAAAAATGTAGCTGTAGCTAGTCTATCTAATAAAGATTCCAACACGGGCATTGGTTCCGCGTCTTGGATGGTGATCGAATTTAGACGTCTAAAATCTATGCATATACGTATAGATTTGTCTTTTTTCCTGATCAAAACCATAGGAAAACTATAAGGGGAATGAGATGGAGAAATGACATTTAATTTCACCATCTGTTCTAGTTCCTCTTTAACCTGACATTGTAAATGTATAGGAATAGGGTAAGGTTTCAACTTAATGGGTTGAAAGTCTGTCAGAATGATATCATGTTCGATGATATCAGTGTGTCCTGGGACATCAGTAAGGACATCAGTAAAAGAACGTAAGATAGAAGTAACCTGTTCTTTCTGGGAAGAAGATAGAGTTGAAGATATATCAACATCCTTCCAACTTTCAGTAGCCAAGTAGTGAAGACTAGGTAATACCAATAATGAGTCATTACCATCAGTCAAATCCGAATTTTCTTCTTGTATGACAGCCAAAGAAGAATGACGACAGACAGATTGATCAAGAGCCTCAAAGACTGGTCTCAGATATGGTGGACGTGTATGAAACTGCTGTAACATATTGATATGAAAAGTTTTCTCTTTTCCCTCTACTGAGACCATATAATCAACATCAGACAGTTTCTCCACAATCCTGTAAGGTCCTCTCCATGAGACTAATAATTTGTTATCTCTCCTGGGTAATAATACGTAAGCTTCATCACCAGGCCAAAGTTTGCATAATTTACGGTTTTGGTTAATAAATAACCTCGCCCTAAACTTTGCCTTTTCAGATGAACCTACTGCTATCTGGCATGCGTCTATTATTTTTTTCCTCAAATTGACCACATACTGATATGAGGTCTGAACCTCCGTGTTCATCTCAGCACCAATTAAAAGTTGTTTTAATATAGACATTGGGCCGCGTGGTCGGGCGCCAAAAACCAATTCAAATGGACTAAAGCCTGTATGTTCGTTTTTTATCTCCCGATAAGCAAATAATGTAGCTGGCAGGACTCTGTCCCAATTTTGAGGATATTTAATTGTAACCTTATGTAGCATTTGCTTTAAAGATCTGTTGAGGACTTCTATTTTCCCATTCGACTGAGGATGGTATATTGAACTAAGGGATCTTTGAATCCCAAACATATCCATAACCTGTTTCATAGCATCTGAAACTAACTGAGTTCCTCTATCAGATAGGATGTTTTCAGGAAAGCCTATTCTACTGAAAATCAAAAATAATGCATCAGCAATATCTACTGTGGTGATGGTTTTTAAAGGAATAGCTTCTGGCCAGCGTGTGCACATATCAATGCAGGTCAACACATATTGATGACCTCTGGCTGATGTCACCTTTAAAGGGCCAATAATGTCAATGGCCATCTTTGCGAAGGGACGCAAAGAAATATCAGATGCTTGAATGGGCGCATCATGTTTTGGTTTTCTTGTTGCCACACTTTGGCAGATGGTACATGTACGACAAAATAATTTGACGTCTTTCGTAATTCCGGGCCAAAAAAAATATGACAAAACTCTTTGTTTTGTTCTAGCAACACCTAAGTGTCCTGCACATTCAATGTCATGTGCATGTCGTAAAATGAATGGTCGAAAACAAGCTGGTACCATAATTTGTTTCTTTAAGGAATTAGCAAATTGATAGTTTCTTACTAAAATTCCATTTTTGATAGTATACCAGTGTTTTGCACAGTCATCTATCATTACATCATTCAAATGAGCAATATGAAAATATTTTTTTAAGGAAATATCATCCTTCTGTCTTTGTATAAAGGTTTCCTTATCAATGAGCTCCATCTGAAATAAATTGTCATCATCATCATTCTCAACAATATTTATCTTAATATCATCATTATTTTCCTGTTGATAATGACTTATATCATCATCATTATTTTCCTTTTCTACTTCATCTTCTGAAGTGATATCTTCAGTTATATCTTCAGGTAACACATCAATGACTGGTTTGTGATGATCATTGTCCATGCGAGACTGAGCTCTGGTAGTCACAGCATTTGAACATAATAAGTGTTGTCTTTCCCATATTTCAATATCTTCCTGTGTACATTCATGCAATTTAGGTATGTTTCCCATAATAATTCCAGCAATTGGATTGTCCAAGAGGCATACTAGTGTTCGTCCTGTGAAATAAGGTGTGTCCAAAAACACTTCTGCTGTGGGGTAATATTCCACAGTTCCACCAAAAGTTATGCATTTCACTTGTTTTCCTGTATAATCCACCTTATCAACCAAGGCCTTGCGCACTCCAACGGTGGTTGCCCCTGTGTCTCTGAGTAAAGATGCTAATTTATTATTGACAAAACCTCTGTTCAAGATCAATGAACCAGTACTTTCAAAAGATGACATGACTGGGAGAGGGTGTCCGCATAATAATCTTGGCACTCCTTGAGGCTGAAATAAAGAATTGCAATTAGTGCAGTTATCACTATTTGCTAAATCTACACTGCATGAATTTGCATGTGATACAATATCATTATGGTTCTGATTATTATCATGAACAATGGCATTGGTACTTTCAGTGTTTCTTGATTGTCTGGAAGTATTGTTATGATAAGATCTTTTATTTGCATTTTGATCATTTCCTCTATAAAATGATTTCTGACCTCTATTTGCTTTTGAGTTATAATCTCCTTTATTTTGCCAGTTATTGGACTTAAATGAGGTTTGTGGATAAAAATTATCCTCCTGATATGAATTCCAATGTCTTTGAGGTTGGTATTTGTTAAAATTGTATCTACCTCTATTTTGACTGTAATTATGTGATGGTTTAAATCTTTGATTTCTATCCATGCTGTTAGATCTATACCTAGGTGCATTTTCTTGGAATGATCTGGCCGATGCAGCCGGTAATGAGTCTCTTACATTGTTTTTGCTCAGAACTCTATTAGGATGAGCAACTTGATATTGACGTCCTAAGGTTTGTAATTTAGTCAGGTTCTCTGGTTTTCTTTCCTGCAGGAACGCAAGAAAATCAGAACTAATAGATGACAAAACCTTGTCTCTTAGAATTAAATCTGACAAACCCTCAAAAGTTTTTTCAGTTTTGGATAGTTCAATCCATCTAGAAAAATTCAGTTTAACAGCTGAAATAAATTCAGTGAAATCTTTTCCAGAATCAGGGTACAAAGATCGAAATTTCTGACGATAGCCCTCATCATCCAATTGATACCTCTGCAATAAAATGACCTTAACAGCTTCATAATCCTTTCTAGTCTGGTCATCCAAAGTGGAGACTACAGTTAATTGTTCACCAACCAATAAGTTCATAAGTCTACATGTCCATGTAGATTTGTCAATCTTATATTCTTCACAATAAGTTTCGAACCTATTTAGGAAGCATGAAATGTCATCTATGGATGCGTTAAATTTTGGCAAATTAATCCTTATGGCAGTAGTATGATCTTTATTTTTATCTTCACCTACCCCAGGATGCAACAGTGGTTGTTGTAATTTTAATTTTTCCAGTTCAATCTCGGCTAATCTTATAGCTTGAGCATGTTGAGATTTGATCTCTTCTTGAGATCTGGCATAGGCTAATTTTTCTCTTTCAAGAGCCAACTCTTCTGATCTCCTTTTTTCCTCCAATTCTTTTTCACGGAGCTCTTCTTGTCTCCTTAATTCTTCCTTATGGAGCTCTTCTTGTCTCCTTTTTTCTGCCAATTCAATTTCTTTTTCTTGTTTGTGAAGTTCCTCTTGTCTCTTTACTTCTTTATCAATAAAAGCTTGCAAAGCTGGACCCTCCAAATTAAGATCTTTTCCAATCTTCAATAAATCCTTTAATGAAGTCATGGTTGCTTATTTTTGTGTTTATCAATAATACACAATATTTTAACTTTTATATATATGAATATGTCAGCTATATTCAATATTCACTCCACCAATCTCAGATCAATTTATACTTGCAATAGTAGATGTATCCAGCTAAACAATATGGAGTAATGAAAAAAATAGAACCACAACAAGTGAGGACAGGGTTAGAGCAACTAAAGGGAATACAAATGGGAAAACAAAGGAATAACTAAAAAATATATATGAATTAATTTAAAATAATGCTCTATTACACATAGACAAGAGAAGACGTATATCACAACAATTATGACATCTATGAAATAAATGATAGTAAGATGAGGCTAGACAATATTACAAACAAAATGTAACAAACTAAATAAAATATAACAATGACAGTACTTATGAGAACAAACAATAGATAAACATGACTACACAGCTAACAAAAATGGATCTGTTAAATTCAATAGAGGCAAACTTTTATACAACCAGCAGAGTATGCTGGGTCCTCTATCTGAATCACACAGATACTGCCTTATAGAACGCTTGATTTGCTCATTCGACCTAGCTTTCGCGGTATTGAATGATCACAAACCAAGTCCCTTCCAACCAGCCCGCTAGTTACAAAATCAAAAACACGTAATGAAAACACATATATGGCGAAGTCAGAGATCAGGCAAACAGATTATATTTACAGCCACGCTGCATGTAACAATAAATAGACTTATCTGTTGCCGAGAAACCACTCCTTCTTGAGACTTCGACAAGCAAAGGAGGTAGCGATGATTGAAGCCTAGTATCTGGTTAGGTTTAGAATGGCTTCATGCTGACATCGAAGGACATCGATATGGTCCATGATTTTTGATATAATATTTGCTTCTTGAATGAAGATAGTCAGTTCCTATGACTTCTGTGTAATAATAGGTCACTTTAATAACTTAGTGACAGCTTGAGGCACATTTATAATGATGGAAATCCCTTCCATTTATTAAAACAGTCTGGCAGACGATGCGTGCCGCCATTTTGAAAAAATAGTCCCCGATTCGTTAGGCGCTGTTAGGCATCCAATGGCTTTGGCCCCCAGAAACTGATGCGGGTAAATCTTAAGAATGATTATCCTTTCAGGAACCGTCCTCCCGACGTCCTGTGGTAAGAGTGCATTAGACTTCAGGCTTGACACTCCTTAATACAATGGCCTGCTGAATACCTTCCAGGGTTGTCCTTGCATATTCCGTTTCAGGAATTAATATATATATTTTTATGTTTGGCCAGTCACACATAATCTCCCTGGCCCGCACCTCAGGTACTCAATAACAAGGCACAACTTCTTGGCACAATTCACATCCATTTAATATACATATTACTCCATTGAGTATCATATGACATCTTAGCCTTTACTAGCACATGTCTCTACTGTCCTTGATTTTGCTCCTCTCAGTTTTAATGGAACAGTCAACTTACGTGCCCAAGAATTTCTAATACACACTGCTAAGACTAAACTGACATTATACTGTTAGATGAAAGCATAAGGCAGTGATGGTAATCGATCTTGCAGGTGAAATATCAAAAAGCCCAAAGGCAATTAACACATTTTTAAAAGCCGGTCCTACTGGACACATTCCGTGCGTACTGGTCAAACGACACAAGCAGACTCCTCGTTCGAGACGCTAGCTCGTCCCACATCGAAACTGCCGTCTGCCGATAATTCAGGGCAGAAGTCAAGACGTCACTTCCTGCAACCACGGGATACCGTGTGTAAACAATATATATCAGGAAGTGATCGACATGATATGATATTTACTCATATCAGCCAGTTTCTCATATCTATCCAGGTACGACTCAATGGCGTCCTCCTTCTCAATAAATGGATCCAGGTGGAAACTCATGGCTCCATTTGCCGTGCTATGGTTGGAGCTACTCTCAGAGTGAGGTGAGCTAGCACCATGATTGCTAGCTGCTCCTTGGAGTTCAAGTTCCTTTAAACTTAACTCATGAGCTCTTTTTAACCTTCTTTCTTCAGCTTCAGCTTCCAACATTTGTCTCTTTTCTTCTCTTTCCAGTTTTTTGGCTTCTCTCTCTGCTTCTAATTTCTTAGCTTCAGCCTCAACTTCCATTCTTTTAGTCTCTCTTTCTGCCTCTAATTTCTTAGCTTCAGCCTCAACTTCCATTCTTTTAGTCTCTCTTTCTGCCTCTAATTTCTTAGCTTCAGCCTCAACTTCCATTCTTTTAGTCTCTCTATCTAAATATTTATCCACTTCAGTTGTGATACGTCGAATTAGAGCATCTCCTGTCATACCCAAGTCTTTTCCTTCCTGCATAATCGCAGCTCTAAACTTCACCAATTCAGCCATGATGCTTACTTACCAGAGGGTATATAATTTTATCTTCAATAACCAACTAACTAAATCAATTAATTACTTTGAACAAGACAAATCCTTAAAACCTTGTGAGCGTTTCCTATTTACTTCGTACTCAATGGTACTACTATTACGAAAAAATTTCTAAGTTTTTAGAATTTTTCAAAAAAAATTATTTTTACAAACTATTTGTGGCTCAAGATAGAAGAATACATAGATAGTGGCTCAGGATACAAAATAATATCCCGCGAAAGAGCCCCAATGTTAGCGAAAGGTTTTCCTAATATGATAATAGTGGTAGAGCAAAAGTAGAATCTCTCTCCAGAAAGTATGAAGTTCCAGTGCCCGAGAAGTACACTGGTATCACAAGTGAGTTACAGCTGTGAATACTCTGAGTTGGACAATAGATTTAGGCTTCAGAAGTATAAGTTGCTACTTTCGCTATAGTAACCCTATGTGATAATATAATTAAATTTGAAAAGGTAACTCAAAATTTAACAGTTAAAAATTTAACAAGTCAAATGAGTACAATTTCATAATTTATTATGTACATCTATATATTCTTGTAATGAGAAATGGGTGTTGGAAGATGGTAAAATGAATGATTATTTATAGTTACAAATTAAAATAATTAATAGAAAAAGTCTTGGATTTATCTTCCACTGAAATTACACAAACTTTTGTCACAGTATCTCTTTGATATCTCTGGCTATCTAAGTCTCATCATAGACAGTCGATTTAGAAACTGCTCACAGTGTTTGTTGGATGGATACACATAAAACTCATCTTATGTTAGCCACGTATGCTGAGGTTCCTGAGACACGCTTGAATACGGAAGACTTTCCTTCAGCCCGCCCTATAACTACGGGGGACTAAGGTGTTGAAGATTGGTTGACCTCTAGGCTTCAGTTAGCTGGATCAATTTCTTCAAGTCTTTAGTTTCTCGATCAGGAATGATCATAAACATTGATCATAAAAACCTGTAAGAAGAGGTAATAGGTGGCCATGGTGTTCCAACAATCTCACCACCCACTGCTGTTCATGATGCGACCATGTCTTCAGTGTTTGTATATAAATGAATGAATCATGGTAGTATGTTACAGAGATAGCATGATAAGATAATGTATACTGTGCAGAATTAACAGAATACATGACTAATCACATGTTATGATACATGGGTACGATATAACCTTTGCCTTCCACTTATGGATGTCAAGTCACTTAGGTACTTGCTGGTATGTCGTAAGCTTCCAGGCAAGAACTAGCCATGATATATTTGACTAACCAATTAATGGTTATGCTTCCTGACAATGCCGGTGAAGGTTATCTCTGGCTAGCGTCATTCCCTTTTTTATTATATCTGATACAATCAATCAGAAATAAAATCTGAAATAAAATGATATTAGTAATACATATCTTTAATAAAATTACATACCCTCTTAGGATTTATAAGCTCACGGTGAGACTGTTTTGGTTGAAGTTAATCTGCCCTGCATGCAGCGTGAAAAAATAACTTTTCTTGCAGATACTGTCTTCCAGTTTCTCACTCTGGCTTCTGGATTTGGTGTGTGTGATTTCCAATGCGCCGCTCTGTCCTTATATTTCAGTCTCTCGCCCGTACGAGAAAGCACCTCTAAAAATCCCAAAAGATTTTCGTTTAATCTCTCGGTTTGAGGCGATTTGAGGCGATCTGTGCTTTTCCTGTACTTGTTTTTTTCTTCTGTTCACTACACACTTATATCCTTCCTTCCTTCCTAGGTATCATTTCCTTTTTCCCATATGAGGCTTCCATTCTATCCAATTTATATTTAAATCCGTTTAGGTATGCAGTTATAATAAATTTTTACAGATTATTAGCTAACATTTAGCAGATGTGATAAAGGTGAAAAATATTAATTATCTTTAAAACTATTTATATTTGAATAATATCCTTTTGGATATAATTCCTAGTCTATCTCCTTTGTTGAATTATTTTTATTTAATTGTATTCCAACCAGGCATTCTCTTGTAGTTAATAATTTAATGTCCAGTAACAGCAAACTTTTAAAGTCCGCCATACATTCCTATATAGCTATTTCCTCATTCTTCCGTAATATTGTCTAGCTTAACCGTAATTCACATTTCCCGTCTTCAAACTTCAAAGAAAGACCGCCGCGCAGTCCTTGCGCTGGTGTGTGTGTGTGTGTGCGCTGTGGGCGTGTGTCGCGCTACAACCAAGCAAGTGTTATCAAATCTCGCTACACTCACATTTACTTACTGAATGGTGTTTGGTCTGACATCTATTTACTTTACTGTGCTTGTTCTCACATCTATTTAGTTCACCGTTTTTGTTCTCACATCAATTTACTTCACGGCGTTTGTTCTCACATTTACTTACTTCACTGTGTTTGTTCTCACATTTATTTAATTCTCTTGGTTTGTTCTCACATTTATTTACTCCACTGTGTTTGTTCTCTCGTCTATTTACTTCAATGTGTTTGTTCTCACATCTATTTACTTCACCGTGTTTGTTCTCACATCTATTTACTTCACCGTGTTTGTTCTCACATATATTTACTTCACCGTGTTTGTTCTCACATGTATTTACTCCACCATGTTTGTTATCATATTTATTTACTTCACTGTGTTTGTTCTCACATTTATTTACTTCACGTGTTTGTTCTCACATTTACTTACGTCACTGTATATATTCTCACATTTATTCACTTCACTGTGTTTGTTCTCATATTTATTTACTTTACTGTATTTGTTCTCACATCTATTTACTCCACCATGTTAGTTCTCACATCTACCTACTCCACCTGGTTTTTTTCTCACATCTATTTACTTTGATGTGTTTGTTCTAACATCTATTTACTTTGATGTGTTTGTTCTAACATCTATTTACTTCCCTGTGTTTGTTCTGACATCTATTTACTTCACTGTGTTTGTTCTGACATATATTTACTTCACTGTGTTTGTTCTGACATCTATTTACTTCACTGCGTTTGTTCTAACATCTATTTACTTTGATGTGTTTGTTCTAACATCTATTTACTTCACTGTACTTGGTCTCACATCTATTTACTTTGATGTGTTTGTTCTAATATCTATTTACTTCACTGTGTTTGTTCTGACATCTATTTACTTTGATGTGTTTGTTCTAACATCTATTTATTTCACTGTGTTTGTTCTGATATCTATTCACTTAACTGTGTTTGTTCTGACATTTATTTATTTCACTGTGTTTATTCTGACTTCTGTTTATTTCACTGTGTTTGTTCTGACATTAATTTATTTTACTATGTTTGTTCTGACATCTATTTACTTCACTATTTTTTCTGACATCTATTTACTTTGATGTGTTTGTTCTAACATCTATTTACTTCACTGTGTTTGTTCTAACATCTATTTACGTCACGGTGTTTGTTCTAACTTCTATTTACTTCACTGTATTTGATCTCACATCTATTTACTTTGATGTGTTTGTTCTAACATCTATTTACTTCACTGTATTTGGTCTCAAATCTATTTACTTTGATGTGTTTGTTCTAGCATCTATTTACTTCACTGTGTTTGGTCTAACGTCTATTTACATCATTGTGTTTGTTCTAACATCTATTTACTTCACTGTGTTTGCTCTAACATCTATTTACTCCACTGTGTTTGTTCTCTCATCTATTTACTCTTCAAACTATCTCACTCCCCGTCTGTCTCTGTCACACTATCTCACTCTCAGTCTGTCACGGTCACACTACCTGACTCTCAGTCTGTCACTATCACACAATCTCACTCTCAGTCTGTCCCTGTCACACTATCTCACTCTCAGTCTGTCACGGTCACACTACCTGACTCTCAGTCTGTCACTATCATACAATCTCACTCTCAGTCTGTCACTGTCACACTATCTTACTCTCAGTCTGTCACTGTCACACTACCTGACTCTCAGTCTGTCACTGTCACACTATTTGATTCTCTTGCTGTCACTGTCATACTATCTTACTCTCATTCTGCATGTCACATTATCTGACTCTCCCTCTATCACTGTCATACTATCTGACTCTCTAGCTGTCAGTGTCACATTTCTGGCTCTCAGTCTGTCACTGCTGCATTATCATACTCTCCGTCTGTCATATCACACTATCTAACTCGAAGTCTGTCATGTCACGCTATTTAACTCTAAATATGTCATGTCAAACTATTTAACTCTAAGTCTGTCATCTCATACTATTTAACTCTGTCTGTCATGTTACAATATTTAACTCTCAGTCTGTTATTGTCAGAATATCTTATATTCTGTGTGTACCTGTCTGTATCTGATTCTCTAGCTCTCACTGTCACATTATTTGATTCTAGGTCTGGCAATGTCACACTATCTGACTCTCAGTCAGTCACTGTCAACATTATCTGACACTCATTCTTTCACTGTCACACAACTTGACACTCAATCTGGCCCTGTCACATAACTTAACATCCAGCCTGCCACTGTCACACAACTTGGCACTCAGCCTGTCATTGTCACTCAACTTGACACTCAGGCAGTCACTGTCACTCACCTCGACTTTCAGTCTGTCACTGTCACATTATCTGACTCTCACTCTGTCACTGTCACACACTTGACACTCAGTCTGTCACTATCACACAACTTAACACTCAGCCTGTCACTGTCACTCAGCTCGACACTCAGTCTGTCACTGTCACATTATCTAACTCTCAATCTGTCACCGGCACACAACTTGGCATTCAAGCTGTCACTGTCATACTCCTGACACAGCTTATCAGTATAACACGACATCTTTCCTGCATCGTTTTCCCCTCATCCACGTGACTGACTCCATCTTTCTTTTCCGACTGGCATTTCATTTACTCTCAGGATCATACACTTAAAAGCTATCTTTCTCTCACTCACTAGTATTGTTGCCTTTGTGTGCGTCGCATCTTTCTGTCATACAGTAGAGTTTTACCATCTCTCTTTCCTTGTCTAATTCATCCAATTTCGAATTTCGTGATCCAAACGTCAACGATTAAAGGAATGAATGAATAAATGATTGATTGCATGAATAAACATAGGAATAGATGAATGTGGCTAAATATAAGTTCAGTCTTGAATAAGACCATATTTCTCTTGATTCCCAGACAACAACTATCTAAGGGGAGAAAAAGAAAGTTAGAATGTCAGCGGCAACAAGGTACAAATAAAACAAATATTTAAAAGAAATTTTAAGCCAATGAAATTTGAAGCTGTACCTTATCTATAGAGGTCTTTAAGAGCATCTCCAAGCAAGTCCCGTAACATATACTCTCAACAAATCCTCTTAAAAGATCCTCTCAACTTTAAAGGGGGGAAAAAGCCAGAGAAAAATTTTGAAGCTCATTTATGCGAGATTTGTTTGTTTGTTAGTGTTTACGTCAAAATAACTGAAGGGGAAAAAAAATTTCCCCATAAACTCAGACATGGAATCGAGATAAGCGCGTTTACGTGGATTATGCCCCCTGGGGACTAATTTAGGGTCTCGTGCACAGCTCGTGCTTGGATTTTGTAATGCGAGAGAAGAGCGAGGTATGGCGGAATAATCGCTCCTTTATTCTACATGGGTCTGGAATTCTGGTTACATTCTTCCGCGCTGTAATTAGACAATTTCTTCAGCGCATCCTTCAGTCGTGACATCTTCAAGATCGCCTCTAAAACAAATTACAGTCATAACTAGGCCTGCGTGCAGTTTCTAGGATCTGAACCTGCACGTTTCGCCAGTCGTTCGCAGGTGGTGGTCGCAGCTTTGGCGGCAAAACAGTTATTTTACAACTCAAATTGTTTGCTCATTGGCAGCGGAGCGGGAAGACAACTCTCTGCAGTTTTTAGCGCGCTTCTTTTTTATCTACACACTTAACGTGGTGGAGAAATGATTACTTTAACAAGGAGCGAAAACCTAAATCTGGAAAGGCTTTCTATCGCTGTGATATTTGTTCAGTCAAGAGTTGGAGAAGAGGTAAATAATGGCTTTTAAATAAGTGCAGGATAGCTCACTGTCTGGGTTGTCAAAGGGGCAGACTTCAAGTTTATTATCGTTAGAACTAACCCGCAACTGATATACTTCTTCCTGGACCCTTCTTCAAAACCGTGGAACGTGCAAACTCTCAGATTTTGAAGAGCTCTTGGAGGTAAACCTCGAGCCCTTAGTGGTAGCGGCGAGGATTAGAACTAATACACCTGCAGGTTCGTCTCTTCCCTTCTCATTATCGTTTTAACACGTCTAATTACGCCCCCTGATTTGTCTCGCGCTGTCTTAACCTCAGCACGAACAAAAATCTCATTCGAATTTCTCAAATGCTCATCTGGAACGGACTAAGTTAAAACACAGAATAACTCGACCTAAAGACTAAAAAAAAACAACTAATGGCACGGGATTAAGGATAAGTTGGAATATGCTGTAAGAGAAAAATGTGTAAAGGGGAGTAAATATCTCTATAATATGCGCATGTGTGTGACATTGTAAAGTTTTTTCTTCTCCGTTCCACCCCCCTACCACCCCCCCCCCCTTTAGTCATACTAGTTTTCAGCTCTAGATTTTGTCCATGTCTTTTTTGCCCGTCCGATTTCCATCTCCTTTTCTCTAGCTATGAAGCTCAGCTATTATCCTCTATTTACTTTAATGTAGGCCTTCCTTTTCTGACTTTATGGATTCAGATACTCCCGAGAATCATAGATGGTGAGGGAGCCGCGCTAGCGTAGTGGTTACCACACCGCTCTGGCGACCGGGTGATGCAGGATCAAACCCGGGCGACGGCATTTGAGGATTTTTTGTCGACCGGGATTTGGACTGGATTAACTCGAGACCTGGCGAGTACATTTGAAGGAGTGTTGTTGACCAGGGATTGGCGGCTCCTGAGCCGATCTAGCTCTAATGGGTACCTCCGAAATCGGCGAGTATTTGCCTGAATGGCGAGGGACACCTGTCTCTGTACAAGAAAAAGGGATACTCACGTAAAATCAATGTCAGGTTAGACATTAATAATAACCTGAGAGTTCGCCTCGAGTATTAGCGGGCGTACAAAAAAAAAAAAAAAAAAAAATTAGATGGTGTAAGAGATTTGACTCCGTCTGGTTTCTTATGGATCCACTGGGACAATGTTTCTGCTACCTTTTTTTACCCCATGGCGCACTTAAAGTGCCCGTTAAATGTCCGTTAAATATTTAAATAGATGGGTATGGTTAATTCTTAAAGATTCAATGCAACGCTCCTTAATTTGTTTGTGGTGGATTGGTGAATAATGCTTCCCTTCACTGACGTTTTCAGGACAGCCAGACCTGTGCTCCCAGAATGTCGCAATCAACTTTGGAAAAACATACCGTTTTCACTTCATTGGCCACGTCCTCCATAATATTATCAGACAATCCTTGCCCTGAAATCCCCATAATATAGTCAACAGATCTAAAGGTTTTTTATATATAGACCTGCGCCCTAATAAAGAATGGGCAGACGGCTCTGGATTATTTTTCCGAAAATGCTCATCTGTCTGATACCTTCACTTGTTAATTGTAAAATTGTACATGCGAGATTCTTACGTAGTATCTTACCATAACAAATAATTGTGTATACCCTTATATGGTGTATTCTGCCTACTGTAACAGTCATTGGCGGATCCAAGGGGGTGGAGACGGAAGATCGCCCCTCCATTGGGACATTGAAAACCTTTATTTTATGTCAACATCTCCAGTAATTTTCCCCCACTTGGGACTTAAATGTAAGTAATCGTTAGGTTGGGCGAATTAAAACATGTCTGGTACTGGACAATGGTAAGTACCCAAAAGGTTATGATCGTAGTTTGCAAGTAATTCTACGTGGCGGGACAATGAAAGGAATAAAGGTAACCACCATATAACAATGAGACAAAAGGGGATTTCACTCAAGCCGCAAAAACAGAGGACTTTATGACAAGAGGAGGATAATTTTTATATCAGGTGGACGATTCCAAATAAAAAATTGTTACGCAATAATATAAAATATGTATGAACTTTAATCAAATTTTGTCTCTTTGTAGTTGCACCTTACATTTATGTAAATATGTTATAAATAGCTATATCTTTTGAAAAATGAATATTTTTGTGTGTCGTAGATTTTTGATAGGAGAATTAAGACTTGGGTTGGTCCCTTCTGAATAGATGAGGATAAGTGATAGTCACAGTGAGAAGTAGTAATAGCAATAGATTTTCCACGAGTGAGGTGGTAGAAATGTGATAGAGGCTGTCTCTGAGATCGAGAAATCTTCTCTCTCTCTCACCTATCTTCTACGACAGCTTTCGAGGAGTCAGACAGTCTAAACACATATATATATATGTATTAATATATCTCTAACCACTCACGTGCACGCACATCAAGACGACAGTTATACGTACAGACGTAGGGAAACTATAACAAATGATTATATAAATATTCTAGAACGAGCTGACCAACACGCTGCTTAATTTCAAGAGAAATTTTAATTATCATCTAAAATTTCTTCACAACACTGTGGTGGGTTTGATGTTAATACAGTTTGTTGTTAAGAAATCTTAGTGTACTGAATGAGGTCAGCTGTGAAGGTCCCTGAATATAATAAATATTTGAGTAAATTTCCAGGGCACCTTTCTACTTCCACCACTATGATCTCATTCAGACTTATTCTTGATAGACTATAAGATGACTACGTTTGGTGTTTAGGGTTATGAAATGTAGTGTAAGGTTGCATTAACCAACTAAACATATAAACAATTACACAAATTATTTTATTACCTAATACAACACAACAGTACCACGACAATCACATACAAACTACACTTTAAAAGACTATCTTTAGTAAGTCTGTGGTTGAAAGTTACGGTTTTTCAATTTATTGTCCTGAATCTGATTTATTTGGAATCAGGACTGACAATCAAAGTGAAATCATAGAAATTAATTACATCAATCAATTTATACAATGGATCTTCTGTCCATAATACATATATTATTATATAAGGGTGTAGTTGTATTGTTTAACTGAGGTGACTTCTAGTATACACTGGTTGATTGTTTACTATCATCATCTCTGCATGTTGTTTGTAAGTTTTTATGGACACTGGTGGAATGTTTATATCACTATTCTCAGTCTCTTTTCTAATATAATGTTAGTTGAGCGATCATGTGCCGAAACATGCACCTAACTTGGTAATATGCTGTAGGAATCTTCCTGCACTTCGCTGAACGACAACCTTCAGCTCCCACTTCTTCAAGAATGATGGTGGTTTACAGTTGTCTCCGAAAAAGGCAAGACTGTGGCATGAATATATCGGCCCACTGTAGTCTGGCACCAGTTATTGACAGCAAACAAAACCCTCTGAAATCAGAAGGATATGCCTCTTTCGTAATCAACAGCCTACACTAATACTCAACAACCAGTACAGGCACATTACAAACAAACATGCAAGATCAGCTCTTTACGACAACCCCTTTCACCAGTTTCTTTTGATGTGACCAGGTATACCAGTATTCCTCTCCCCTAATAGTTACAACGCCTCTGCAATTCCAGCAATAATCTGTTGTCCATACAATAGGATAGGTATTATGCTCCTGATGATAATCCTATATAATTTAGTTGGTCTACACCTCTCTGATAGTCTTTCATATGCTGGATCAATCTCTAGACTCTGTTTTGAGTCTGTCATAGACTCACTTACTTACAGTCGTATGTTAGTATTTCACATTCAAATTTTATTTTAAATAAAATATTAAGAAAATCAATCTTACCACAGATGCAAGGAAATAACACAAGTAAAACGATGACTAGGCAATAGAATCTGGCACATTTTCGATCTGCCCCTATGTCCAGGCTTTTCCTGTTAGAAAATTCTCCACCTGCTCTCATCGATCTTGCGTTGCACAAAATTTTCTTGTAATGGCAGGGAACAGTCCCCGTTTCGTGCCTATATCTACTGCTTTGTCCAATGGGACCATGTTTACATTTAATTTTGAATCTATCGTTTCAAATAACGACTCTCAATATGTTTCAAGGCAAATATATTTTTAGTTTTTGGTCAACCAATCATACTTCGCCTTCCTTTAAAATCCAACCATTCAAATATCCCGTACCTTTTAACCTCATTTACCCAAAGTCGTTTTTTCAAAACATGCCATAAAAAATTATAAGCAGGCATGATCTTTACTTGACAGTCTGGTCGGGTCCACTATAGTATTATGGCTATAATTAGTTAATTAATGGACTATTTGCGTAACTATTACCATATTCTTTGTCAGCAAGTCCTAAGGTACACGAATATATAATTTATATGGAACTAGTTGGCTTGGTTCAGAAGTACAGAGGTTTTTTTTTTCTATGTTAGTGTTTTTATTTGTTGTCTACTACCCGTTCAATTCTTTTCCATGTGCTGTCTTCTCTATTTACGTCCTATTTACGTCCTTTGAAATAAGAGCTAAGGTTGTTTTTGTGACACGAGGTGTCTACATGTTCTAACTTTTTCGTCGTATTTCGGGGAAACCCACTATGGCAAGGCTTGCCACTTGCTAGTATTGGCTTTTAGTTTAAAATCAATGCGAAACGTATTAGCATTTTATCTTTCCTGGCCCCTCCTCGTTCCACAATGCATTTTTAGGCACAATTTTCTTAGAACTAGGAAAAGTGATTATGTCAAGGACGAATTTGAAAAATGTTGGTACCGTTTTGTTCGTCTTATGCGTTAGCAAATAATAATCTGACGGCGGAGGCGATACCAACAGTTCTAGTAGAAAATTCTTTTGTACTTTCTTATCTTTTCCTTTATGCCCGATATTGTTATATATATTAATTTAGATATTGTATTTAGAAATTCACTACACATGTCCCCCCTTTAGAACAGACGATCATATGTCAGTTCCTACTTCTTAATACACATAGATAAATTTACTATGCATGCCTGGTGACTACTCTGATGTTCGTCGTACGGATGTCTGCTTAAAAAATCAGCGCTGACGTTGGTTTTTCCGGAAATGTACTCTATGGAAAACTGGAATGGCTGTAAGAGCAAAGACCAGCGCAATAACCTAGCATTTTCATGCCTTGCTTGTGACAGACACACGAGTGGTTTATGGTCTGTCTGGATCCTAAATGATTGTCCATAGAGATAAATCTGGAACTTTTTTATACCCCAGATGACAGCGAGACATTCTTTTTCACTTGTTGAATATTTTTGTTCTGCTGTATTTAACTTACGGTTAGCATAAGCTACTGGGGTTAATTCCCCATCAAGTGAATTTGACCGTTGTAATAGAGCTGCACCCAAACCGATATTACTCGCATCCGTTCTCAGAATGAATTCTTGACTTAAGTCAGGTAATTTCAAAATAGGCCTGCTTGTGAGCTTTTCTTTCCATTCTTAGTATGCTAATTCACATTGCGCTGTCCAAATAATTCTATCAGGATTTCCTTTGCGCGTTAAATCAGTCAATGGAGCACATATGGAGTTAAAGTTTTTTATATACTTTTGGTAAAAACCACATAATGAGACAAAAGATCGCACATCTTTTTTTGTTTGTGGTCTTGGTGCTTTTTTTAACTTCTCCAGGTTCTTGGGGTCAGGGGTCATGTTTCCCTGATGTACTGTGTGGCCCAAGAATTCCAGCTCTTTACATCCAACACAGCATTTCGTCGGTCTAGCTGTCAAATTGGTCTCTCTCAATCGATCAAACAACATATTCAAAGAGTTAATGTGTTCCTCAAATGTTTCTGTTGCTATGAGAATATCATCCATGAAGTTGGTGATGCATGGATTCTTCAGGGGATCCAGTAACTTTCTCATCATCCTCGAAAACACACTCGGTGCATTTTTCAGCCCGAATGGCAACATATTAAATTCATAATGTCCTTCCGAGGTGCTAAAGGCTAAATAAGGTTTTACCTCCGGCTTTACTGGAATCTGATAGTAGCCTTTGCTCAGATCCACTTTAGAGAAATATTTAGCTCTATTCAGCCTGGCAAACAGCTGATTTGTATCAGGTAATGGATCCACCTGACCTTCTGTGACAGCATTCAGTTTCCTGTAATCTATACACAGCCTGTGTTCTCCAGAGGGTTTTCTTAACAGAACCACACTGGAACTGTAGGGAGATTCACTGTGCGAGATAATCCCTTCTCTCAACAGATAATCTATCTCCTCCCTTAAAGCTTTTTCCTTAGCGAACGGAATCGAATAGGCTTTCATACAGATTGGTGTTGGGTCTATGAGTTTCATATCATACTCCAATAAATTTGTATGCCCCGGACGGTCCGTTAACACATCTGTATGATTATTCAGAACCTGTTGAACCCTCTCCCTCTGAATTTCCGTTAAGTGTGTGCTGATTTTTACCTGTGCGGCGGTTTCACAGGGATGTAAAGGATATTCCTGAGAAGTGAGTGGTTCCTTTTTCATCTCCATTGCAACAGACAAGGTCAGTAGGTGTGTCTCTTCCTGGTTTTCTCTGTCCAGATATTTCTTCAGGAGATTCACATGATAGATTTTCTCTTTCCCTTTCTTATCTATCTTATAATTTGTTCTAGACACCTTCTCTAGAACTGTATATGGACCTTGCCATCCAATTTGCAATTTATTCTGGCTGCCGGGCAGTAGAAGGAGCACCTTCTCTCCCACAGATAATTCTCGATCCTTCGCTTTCTTATTGTAATAGGCAGCATGCTTTTTCCTGGCTTGTCTCAAATTTTCATTGGCAAGTTTCCAGCCAGTTTTAAGACGAGTGGTCAGCTCGTTCACATATTGATATGATGAGGTAATATTTTCTTCTGCCTTTTCATCGGTCCAGGTCCTTAACAAGGCTTACATATGGACTTTTAAATTTGTTGACCTGTTTTTCCAGGCACCGGTATGGTCTTTTCCCTTGGAAGCCTTATAGTGATCATTTTTCTTCCTAGAATCATCATTCACAAATCGACCGCTACCAATTTTTCTCTTGAGGTTTTCGCCCCACTTTAAATTCCTTGTGAGAGGTCTTCTCTCTCTTTTATCTTCCTCCAGTTCACATGAGTCCGACTGAGGGATTTTCGGCTAATTCTGGGGTAAGACATCTTTTTGTACTCGCTGCATAGTGGCCATAGTAAAACATTCAAGTGAAGACTGTCTGTGAAAACGGGGCTCCCATTCCACTTTGTCTACATTATTAAATTCATTTTTCTTTCCATTGTCAGGCCTAAGTTTGCCCCGTGGCGTGTCTAGGTCCTGATCAATTTTCCCACTTGTGGGTGTTCCCTCATGTAGTATGCCACATCTTTCTACAAAATTCTCAATGTCAAACATTTCATCTGGCCAATAATAATTTTGAGCCACCTTTTGGATGATGGTACCTATTTTCTCATGGTCCCCATCTTTTCCAACATGTAGGCTCCTTATCACATCTGCCCTATATGCCTTTGGAAGAACCAACTGTCCGTGACCAGTGGATTCAGTTCCGGCCTTCCTGTAAATCAAATTGTTTTTCATATAGAAATCTCCCTTGCCTGGAGGTGTATGACATTTGGGCAATTTCTTAAAACAAGGCTTGAGGGTCTTATCCCCAGCCTGCGCCTTCCTCATCTCATCTGGAGTGGTATCTTTCAGAATATCCTCCTCCTGTCTTGAGGTCGACCTGACCTGAAGGGTTGCCATATACACAGGTTTCCTTCTACAATGGTCAGTGTCATGATTGTCCATCCGACAATTTTTACATCACTTCCTTCCTTGGTTGAAAGATTTTCTTTCATCAAATTTCCTTTAATCGAATTGTGAGGGTTTATTATTATAGTCATTGCGTGGCCTATCAAACTGGTGCTTACCTTTGTTCTGGTCTCTATGGTCAAACTTATTAAAGTTTTGAGGTGCCTTAAAATTGTCTACCTGTTTCTTTTTATTTCCAACTACCTCTGCTTGGGCTGCCTGATACCTCTCAGCGACATTGAGTAACTCACCCAGCCTCTCTGCACCTTGTTCCATGAGAAACTTTCTCAGGTCTGGAGCCATGGACTCTCTTAGTTGCTCAATAAGGATCATTTCCTTAAGATCTTGGGTTTTTCCCAGAGCAGTCCATTTCTTCAAGTAGGTCTCTAACCGTGCAGAGAACTGGTGATAAGTCTCACCCGACAGTAGTTTGGCATTCCTAAATTTTTTCTATAAAATTCCCCATTCTTTTCATATCTTAACAAAAGAGCCTGCTTTAGCATGTCATAATTGTCCTGATCATCCCTGCTCATCTTGGCAAAAACGTCATAAGCTGAACCCCGAAGCCCTTGTGATAACTTTAGGCTCCACCTTTCTCTCTCTAAACCATACGTGGTAGCCAAAAGTTCATATCTATTTAGGTAACTTTCTATGTCATCGTCTTTCTCAACAAAATGGTCTAAATGAAAACTCATAGCTGAGGTTGAGGCTCCCTGACTAACAGTGGCATCTGAGGTAAAGTGACTGGCACCATTTTCAGGAGCATGGCTTTGAAACTCAAACTCCCTTAGTCGTAACTCATGTTCCCTTTGTAATCTCTTCTCCTCCTTTTCTGCTTCCCTTTCTGCAGCCTGTCTTCTTTCCCCAGCTTCTCTGTCTGCAGCCTGTTTCTTTTCTTCTCTTTCTGTAGCTAATCTCTTTTTTCTCTTTCTGTAGCTAATGTCTTTTCTTCTCTTTCTGCAGCTAATCTCTTTTCTTCTCTTTCTGCAGCTAATCTCTTTTCTTCTCTTTCTGCAGCTAATCTCTTTTCTTCTGCTTCTCTTTCTGCAGCTAGTCTCTTTTCTTCTCTTTCTGCAGCCTGTCTCTTTTCCTCTGCTTCCAGTGCCCTAGCCTCCTTGTCAGCCTCAATTTGCAGCCTCTTAATTTCTTTTTCAGCCTCTAACTTTCTTTCAGCCTCTTTTTCTAATCTTTTTTCTTCTCGTTCAATAAATTTGTCACATTCAGTTGTGACATAAGCAATCATAATTTGCCCCTCCATTCCCAATTCTTTTGCAGCCTGCACAGCAGCAGATCGAAACTTTGCCAGGTCAGCCATTTTGTACTAGGCAGACCTTTTAAAATTTCTAACTAGACAAATTTCTAATTATAACTAACAATTTCTAATTATAACTAAGAACAACCACAGGCACTGATAGCTCAACCACTATTTAATTTCTCCAAAAGGGAATGCTTTTAGGTTTATACCATCTGAGATTCCTAATATAATTGATAATATTTTAAGAATTTAAAATCCCAGAAGCAAACTACCCAATATAGCTGGTGTTATGAAAATTCAATCCCCAGGGGCGAGACCCAATATATGTGGTGGGTTTGATGTTAATACAGTTTGTTGTTAAGAAATCTTAGTGTACTGAATGAGGTCAGCTGTGAAGGTCCCTGAATATAATAAATATTTGAGTAAATTTCCAGGGCACCTTTCTACTTCCACCACTATGATCTCATTCAGACTTATTCTTGATAGACTATAAGATGACTACGTTTGGTGTCTAGGGTTATGAAATGTAGTGTAAGGTTGCATTAACCAACTAAACATATAAACAATTACACACATTATTTTATTATCTACTACAACACAACAGTGCCACGACAATCACATACAAACTACACTTTAAAAAGACTATCTTTAGTAAGTCTGTGGTTGAAAGTTAAGGTTTTTCAATTTATTGTCCTGAATCTGATTTATTTGGAATCAGGACTGACAATCAAAGTGAAATCATAGAAATTAATTACATCAATCAATTTATACAATGGATCTTCTGTCCATAATACATATATTATTATATAAGGGTGTAGTTGTACTGTTTAACTGAGGTGACTTCTAGTATACACTGGTTGATTGTTTACTATCATCATCTCTGCATGTTGTTTGTAAGTTTTTATGGACACTGATGGAATGTTTATATCACTATTCTCAGTCTCTTTTCTAATATAATGTTAGTTGAGCGATCATGTGCCGAAACATGCACCTAACTTGGTAATATGCTGTAGGAATCTTCCTTCACTTCGCTGAACGACAACCTTCAGCTCCCACTTCTTCAAGAATGATGGTGGTTTACAGTTGTCTCCGAAAAAGGCAAGACTGTGGCATGAATATATCGGCCCACTGTAGTCTGGCACCAGTTATTGACAGCAACCAAAACCCTCTGAAATCAGAAGGATATGCCTCCTTCATAATCAACAGCCTACACTAATACTCAACAACCAGTACAGGCACATTACAAACAAACATGCAAGATCAGCTCTTTACGACAATCCCTTTCACCAGTTTCTTTTGATGTGACCAGGTATACCAGTATTCCTCTCCCCTAATAGTTACAACGCCTCTGCAATTCCAGCAATAATCTGTTGTCCATACAATAGGATAGGTATTATGCTCCTGATGATAATCCTATATAATTTAGTTGGTCTACACCTCTCTGATAGTCTTTCATATGCTGGATCAATCTCTAGACTCTGTTTTGAGTCTGCCATAGACTCACTTACTCGTATGTTAGTATTTCACATTCAAATTTTATTTTAAATAAAATATTAAGAAAATCAATCTTACCACAGATGCAAGGAAATAACACAAGTAAAACGATGACTAGGCAATAGAATCTGGTACATTTTCGATCTGCCCCTATGTCCAGGCTTTTCCTATGTTAGAAAAGTCTCCGCCTGCTCTCATCGATCTTGCGTTGCACAAAATTTTCTTGTAATGGCAGGGAACAGTCCCCGTTTCGTGCCTATATCTACTGCTTTGTCCAATGGGACCATGTTTACATTTAATTTTGAATCTATCGTTTCAAATAACGACTCTCAATATGTTTCAAGGCAAATATATTTTTAGTTTTTGGTCAACCAATCATGAAACAAGGCTGTATTATGTCACCACTACTTTTTGGAATAGCTATTGATTGGGTTATGAGAAACTATACCCACAATGAACAATTAGGTATAAAAAGGACAAATGGAAAATTCCTGGGGGACCTGGATTTCGCAGATGATGTAGCATTCTTAAGTTCAACACCAAGACAATCCCAAGAAGCAATAAATAATTTGTGTCATCTCTCGGTTAAAATAGGTCTCCAAATAAATGCCTCTAAAACTAAAGCTATGAACTTTTCTAACGAGACCTTTGATATCATCTTGAACGGGAAAAAACTACAGAAAGTTGAAAGTTTCAATTATTTAGGCAGTAAAATGACTCAGGATGGTGACACAACAAGAGAAATCCATACTAGAATTGCTTTGGCAGCTAGCGCCTTCAATAGATTATCTAACATTTGGAAATTACGATCATTGAATATACATACCAAGCTTCGTCTGTTTAATTCAAATGTTATCTCAGTGTTAACATACGGCTGTGAGAGTTGGAAAATAACAAAATCATTGGAGAACAAGCTGAATACATTCGAGAACAAATGTCTTAGAAAACTCATGAACATCAGTTGGAAAGAATTCAAGACTAATCGACAAATAAGAGAAGACTCTAGGCAGAAATATGTCTCCGACTATATAAGGAAAAGACGATGGTCATATATCGGTCATGTCCTACGAATGCAAAACAACAGAATACCACTACAGGCGCTCACTTGGGTTCCTGAGGGTAAGAGGAAAAAAGGAAGACCAAAAGAAACACTCAGAAGAACAATAATAAGAGAAGGAAGAACGTTGGGCCTAAATAATGTGCAAGAGCTAAGAGGAGTGGCGTCACAACGAACAACCTGGAGAGCACTGGTTTCTGCCTTATGCGCCGTGTTTGGTGCTTAAAGAATTTATTATTATTATTATTATTATTAATCATACTTCGCCTTCCTTTAAAATCCAACCTCATTTACCCAAAGTCGTTTTTTCAAAACATGCCATAAAAAATTATAAGCAGGCATGATCTTTACTTGACAGTCTGGTCTGGTCCACTATAGTATTATGGCTATAATTAGTTAATTAATGGACTATTTGCGTAACTATTACCATATTCTTTGTCAGCAGGTCCTAAGGTACACGAATATATAATTTATATGGGACTAGTTGGCTTGGTTCAGAAGTACAGAGTTTTTTTTTTCTATGTTAGTGTTTTTATTTGTTGTCTACTACCCGTTCAATTCTTTTCCATGTGCTGTCTTCTCTATTTACGTCCTAATTACGTCCTTTGAAATAAGAGCTAAGGTTGTTTTTGTGACACGAGGTGTCTACATGTTCTAACTTTTTCGTCGTATTTCGGGGAAACCCCCTATGGCAAGGCTTGCCACTTGCTAGTATTGGCTTTTAGTTTAATATCAATGCGAAACGTATTAGCATTTTATCTTTCCTGACCGCTCCTCTTTCCACAATGCATTTTTAGGCACAATTTTCTTAGAACTAGGAAAAGTGATTATGTCAAGGACGAATTTGAAAAATTTTGGTACCGTTTTGTTCGTCTTATGCGTTAGCAAATAATAATCTGACGGCGGAGGCGATACCAACAGTTCTAGTAGAAAATTCTTTTGTACTTTCTTATCTTTTCCTTTATGCCCGATATTGTTATATATATTAATTTAGATATTGTATTTAGAAATTCACTACAAACACATAGAAATTACATCAAAACATATACAAATAGTCATAAAAATCAAGGAATTGCTACAAGAAATGATAGTCCTACAGTTAGATCTTATCCCTCTAGGTATGCCCACCGTCCTGTTGGAAGAAAGTGATAGCCCCCAAGGAAACAAGGATACATAGGATTAGGTCTAATATTTTCCCCTTCTTCGGGTATGGACAGACTTGATATCTCTGTTCTATTTTAAGGGAAATATGATTAGCAATACTTGCATACAGAAAGTTAAGATAGCAAAATGGGTGCCCAATTACAACAATAAAGAAATTACTCCGTCCTGCATACACTCTATTCATTAAGCCGAGCCCACGTGCACATTTGTCGTGAAATATTCTAATCCACATATATAAATTATCAGGTAAATATAAAGCCTAATAAATTTAATAAAAGGAAGAAGAATGGTAAAGAACAGTGCTGTCACAATGACTGTACTCGAAATCCCCCTTGTTTTCTACTTCGTCGGCAAATTGTAACGCTTTCACGTTGATAGTAAAAGCCTACTGTATTATTACCCGCTTTCTTCAATGAAACGTGTGCTGTATTTCTTGGAAAAACATTGAGATACGCAAGCTGAACAATGACCTAATTTTAATATTTCATTCATTCCATTTTATACACGGCGTAACTAAAGACAGATGGACTAAAGGATAGAAAGAGAGAGGGGCGAATGAAATCAGGAACGCATGCAACACTAAACACGTGTCTCGCTATTAATGCCACCCCAACACGCGTCGCGCGATACACAATTACCACTATCACGCGTATAAGGCCACATGCACTAACTTTTTTTCAGACGGACAGTGATAAAAACACTAACCTTCCCAGAGTTAGGTTTTAAAATCCTGAAAAACGCTTATTAGAAAAGATAACATTAGATGGGTTTACGTTTGAAAACATTACAGTACCCAGACAGCACATCTTCGAAACAGGAGGTAGAAGAAATTGCATATTTTGAACGCAGCCACTTAGCTCTTTTAAATTTGTATATTTGGGTTCCTTAGGGCTTGCTGACAAAGAATATGTAAAACGTTACGCAAATAGTCTAGGAATTAATAAATTATAACCAAAATAAAATAGTGGGGATGCCTGACAGCATGAAATCATCTCTGCTCATAAAATTTTTTTATAACGTGTTTGAAAAAACCTTACGTTACGGAAATAGCCTACCATGTTAACTCCTAATTGATTGGAGCGCAACAAATATAAGACTAAACACGATTGGTCGGGCTATAAATACTATATTGCGTTGTTATGGGAAACGAATAGAAGGGGTACTTTTTTGAAAAGATGGTTAGACGTGGTTTCATTGGGTAGAGCTGCGAATATACTTGATTCAGAGCGTCTGTTCATTGCCACATCTTGTAATAAACCTACTAAGAAGCAGTACGTTGAGCACCAGTGTATATTTTATATAAAATAAAGCCTGGAACACCGGCAGATCGGAGTTGTGCTATATCCATTGCCAGTCAACGAAACTGTTTATTATTCTATGAATTGTGGTAAGCTTGAAATATTCAATATCTTTTAATGAAAATTGAATGTAAATTGTTAATTTATGCCTGTATATATGTGTAGTTCAGTAGCGAACATGATGTAAAGCCTATAATGCTCCAGCCTGAACAGAAGGTGTCGGAGGAAAGTAAAACTGCATGGAATGGCCAAACAGTACACTTACACCTAGATTATTGATTAGACAGAAATAATGCTGGAATTGCAGAGGCGTAGTAACCATTAGGGAGGGAAATACTGGTATAAAGTATTTCAGATGAAGCTGACAGTTGGCCTAACGCTCTGAACTCAATGTTTGTGATGTATTGTGCTCAGTGTAGAAAGAGAGTATAAATTAGTTATGACGTAGAAGGTACATCCTTCTTGTTTTCAGGGACTGTGGTCTTAAAGTTATTGAGCAGCACCTGGTCAGAGCTTTGCTGAATCCAGAGTCGGACAGCATACTCCTTGGTCCATTTAGCTATCAGTGAGGTGTCTCCAGAGCCCAGGGGAGAAATCGAGCAGAGGAGTCTTTTCCTGCCGCCATCACGCAAGATAAGCTGATGTGGCCAGCTGAGCTCAACATTATGTACCCCCATCTTAAAATAACATTGTAACATAAACTTAAGAGGGGAAGTAAATTGTTTTAATACCAGGAACTGAGAACATCTCCAATACTAGTTCCCATAGAAACAAACTATTGAAGTCATGATGACAAATACCAACAGAGCTTGAACAAAACAAAACCAGTATTACCTCATATTAACACTACACAACTGACACACATAGGATACCATTGATAATATATGTCACTACATGAATCATATTAATAAATTCTGTACATATACCTTGTAATTAAAATTGATTGTGATTCCTGGTTCCCTTTGTATTTGAATCAGGACACATATACATTCATGACAGCAATGAATACATATTGTTATTTGAAAAGTTATCAGTGACTCCTTTAAGATATCCTTTAGAGTGTTATATGTATGTGAGTGTCACAGTGTTGTCAAGTGTGGTGGAATAAATTAAATTGTTTATCTGTCTGTTGTTGTTATGACTTACACTTCATCATACACATACCCTAGACATATAACGTAGTCATCACATTATTCCAGAATAATTCTGACTGAGATATATATATACATGTGGCAGCAAGTAAGGTTATCTATAATACACTACTCTTATTAGATATAGATACCTTCACAGCTGATCTCAGTCAGTACACTAAGTCCCCTATAAATATTTATAACATCCCACTTTACCACAACATTGTCATACTCACAGCTTTGATAGCCACTTCTGGAACACAAAAAACACAATAATTTTAGAACTTGCCCATACATAATCTTCATTGGTAATCTTGGCCAAGAAAACCCCAGGTCCAAAAAGACGGGTTGAATTCACTACTTCCGGGACAGTTCTCTTGGGAATACTATTGTTTCTGATGTCTGTTTAAGTCACATAAAATTGTCCAGGCACGAGCGTTAACAACGAACACAGTGTCAATAGCTTAGGTTTCTAGAATTGAGGAATGTCAGATCGGTGTCTACTTTCAGGAAAGGACTATATTTGGTCACCACACCACTAGTCGAAACTCCGTCGGAATGTTACTGACGTTAATATGTTACTTGCCACACCGGCTAAATTTGTACATAGAGTTTGTGCAGAAAATCTGATCTGGCTCAAAGGCCCAGTTTAAAACAGTTAGTCTTTAATAAAACCCGTTAGTGAGAGTTTTACTCTGTGTATTTATGAAGACACACGCACTGTCAGACAGGTGTTAACTTGTAAACCCACGTGGTTAAAAGATAAAACTGTTTATGTTTCTCACAGGTATGTCTCTTGTACTAAAAGCTGGCAAAGTTTGGGTACCACAGTATTCACTGAATAGGGAAGAAAACCCACAAATAAAATACTTATACATGCTACGTACTCGGATTATAACTTACATTTTTAAACTGCAAGTGTACCGCTTGACTTATCATTTAAACCTTCCCGTGAAATAAGTTATATCTAAAAATCATCAATCCTCATGAATTAGGAATACATGCGTATTCCGTCAACACTCATGAGGCTTCTAGCATTTATAAGTTAGTTTAGAAAGTTTATTCTCGTCTGATTACACTGACAAACAACATTTTTCTTTCTTATATAAGAATAAGTGTTCTTAGGTCAGTTTCTTGCGCTGATTTCAAATCTGAAATCCGTTTATCTCTATCACGTCGGGTTCTTAAGATATTTGTGAATAAATATATTTTTGGGAAACCGTTATTTGCTCCGTTTCATTTTTACTATATAACTTATTAAAAATTAATAAAAAGCAACATAATTCTACTTTTTATACTGCTAAAAGATGCATGACATATGTTACGCGATTTTTCAAATAGTTACTGTATTTTTAAATAATTCTGAGCAAAATATGGCTTCTAGAAGTTGTAGAAATTCGGCTGATCTGTTCTGTTACGTTTGCGGATATTTTACCGATCTTGTTGACCAGAAAAACTTTACACCATTACTAAAGAAAACATATGAACTTTATTTCGATTCGAAAGTTGATGATGCAAATAAATCTTGGAAGCTAAATGCAGTTTGTTCGATACATTGGCAGGTTGGTTACGAAAATCGCCGAAGCATAAGTCGATGCCTTTTGGAGTGCCAGTAATATGGCATGAACATACAAATCACACTACTGATTGTTACTTCCGCTTGACAAATATCCATGGTTTCACTTTTAAAACTAGAAAGTCTGTGGTTTATCCAAATATTGAATCGGTTTCGAAACCAGTGCCTCATGATCCAATCACGATTGCGATCCAAGTACCACCAGAACAATATCCGTTGGACGTAAATGAACCATCAGAAAGTGATAGTTTACCTGCTTTAGAAACTAATTCTGACTCAGATTACATACCGGTGAATGATGGTGTTTACTTAATTAACCATTCAGAACTTTCAGATCTAATACGTGATCTCGCTCTTACCAAAGGACATCCGGAATTACTCGGTTCGCGACTCAAAGAATGGAATCTTTTAGCGCCCAATACTCCGATATCTAAATTTCGTCATAGACACAGAGAACTTGTTCAATACTTTGAGATGGATGATGACATTTGCTATTGCAAAGATGTAAACGGTCATGAGCACATAGTCAACGAATGGCGATTTTTCATCGATTCTTCCAAGACTAGTCTAAAAGCCGTGTTATTGCATAACAGAAAATTTTTTTTCATCAATTCCAGTCGCCTACTCTGTTCATATGAAAGAAACTTATGACAATATGGCTAAACGTTTGGAAAAAATAAAGTACAATGACTACCAATGGCGGATTTGTGGAGACCTAAAGGTCATTGCAATTCTCACGGGCATGCAGACTGGGTATACTAACTTTTGTTGCTTCCGATGTGAATGGGACAGCCGCAACAGACAGGAACATTATGCAAGAAAGGTGTGGCCTATCCGGGATCGTATGCAGCTCGGGCATAAAAATGTAATACGCGAGCCATTAGTTAACAAAGACACCTTCATTTTACCACTGTTACATATAAAGTTGGGGCTCATGAAGAATTTTGTAAAAGCGTTAGATAAAACGAGCAAAGCTTTCACTTATCTTCGAGAAAAGTTTCCGCAAGTTAGCGATGCAAAGATAAAGGAAGGTATCTTTGTAGGACCTCAGATTAGGAAAGTTATTGCAGACAAACAATTCGAGAACTTGTTACATGGTAGTGAACTTCGCGCATGGATGGCATTCAAATCGATCGTCGATAACTTTCAGGAAAATCACAAATCTGTCGACTATGTTGCATATTGTTAAGCAGTGCATAGATGCATACAGAATTATGGGCTGTAACATGTCCCTCAAAATCCATTTGCTCGATTCGCATCTTGACTTTTTCCCTGACAACCTTGGCGAGTCAGCGATGAACATGGAGAACGATTCCATCAAGATATCGCCGTAATGGAGTCACGTTATCAAGGACGGTGGAGTGTGACCATGCTTGCCGATTATTGTTGGATGCTTCATCGCGATGTACCACATGCCATTCACCGACGAAAGTCGACTGCAAAGAAATTCAAGCCTACATAACTGTTATACTTCTTGTACGAATGATATTGTAATACTGTATGCGTTGTTAAAAAACTTCAATTGCGTATTTCTAGAGATCCCGACCTGATAGAGAAAAACGGTTTGCAGATTTAAAAACAGCGCATTAAAATTGACCAGAAAAACATAGAAATGTTAGAGAAAGAAAAAAAAAGTTTTTTTTTGTTAGTCAGTGTTATTAGCAGTTAAATTAAATTCCTTAATAGCCGACTGAGTTTAAGCTAGAAATATAATTTCTGTTTTCCACTGTAACTCGTCACTATAAAATAATACAGACTATATAAATTAAGCTATATAAATCTAACTAGTGAAATAAAATAAGTGATTTAACACTTTAAACACTTCACAAAATACTAGATAATATGTATAATATTTACCTCACCACACAGAACTACAGACTAAACCATGAACTAGAATACTGCAATCTAATGGTAGTCTAGAGCTCGGCAAAAATGGCCAAGAAACTCAGATTTCGCCAAAACACAGATATAAGATCTAGCACAGCGATCTGTCTACTGCAAAATTTAGGAGCGAGAATGAAAATCTAGTTTCAAACTCTGGTTATATCTATTACCAGACAAAGATGTAAACGTTTAATTTCGCAAAACGAAATACTCCCCCTTTCCGTCTATAACACTTACGTTTAACACTTAAACGCATGCCGTAACTGCCACCTTCTGACCGAGAGTGCGCGTGTCAGTTGCAAGTCTCAGACGGTTTGTCTCCAATGCCCCGGCAGTTTTCACACTTCCCGCTGACCACGGCCCACAATGAGGGTCGTGTCAGGTGGAATTTCCAGACAAATGTCTCAAACTAAGCCGAGGAGACGTCATTTATCGCGCCTTTCCTGAGCGCTCAGCCGAAGAAACCGCGCCTGTCAGCTGAAAGTGCAGACATAGTCTGCTCGTATGTCTGAGATAAGCGAAAGTCACAGTTTCGTGTCCTGACATCTAATGCAGATAGAATGCATTTTAACGCTCTCCCGTCTCTGTAGAGACTGACACGTTACGTCATAACTGCGTTCTCAGTTTTGAGAAAAGAAACAGGTAAACGTTAGAATGAGAAAATAGTAATGTATATAGTCGCAAACGAACGAATGCGAAAAACACAGGAAAAAGGTAAAGAGTGACAATAATTAGAGAACACGGGTGGAAGAAAGGAAGAGGAAAATATAGAAAATTTAATGATCATAACTCTCCGTGACATTGTGTAACTGTATAATACAACTAAATAATGGAGGAAACCTTGAGTCCTGTGAACAGTAAATAAATTCGTTAAAAAAAAATAAATAAAAGTAATTAACAGGTACTCGTTGGAATTAAAGGATAGCACTAGACAACAGAAAAGAACGAACGAACGAACGAACTTATTTTCAAAGGGTTAAGAAAACATAAGTGATAGGCTTACCGGGAATCGAACCTAGGACCACCCAAACGGCGCCGTCGCCTTGCTGTGGCAGTACATCGTGAAAGGACGCTCAGCCAATTTTGCACCCCAAAAAGTGCATTATTGGCTGAGGTGATCACTACCCGCTTACAATCAAAAGAACTACTGAAAGAGTTGCTCAGCCTAGGAACGTCCCAACATCACGCAAGAAACTAAGTAATATAAGTATTAAAACCAATAAAACGGTATTTGATCAGTTTTACAAATAACGGTTCACAAGAAACAAGGGACGTTTCGGGTTTTACCATTCGTCAGCCACAAACAGGTGACAAAGACAAGAAAACTATACAGTGATGAGAAATAATACACCAGTCACGAAACGAAAACAGGGTAGCAGCAATGGTAGTAGTATAGTGTAAGTAAATAAATTAAGGGGCTGCTGTAAAACTGGTAAGGAATATAAGTATTAAAACCAATGTGACTGGTGTATTATTTCTCATCACCGTATAGTTTTCTTGTCTTTGTCACCTGTTTGTGGCTGACGAAGGGTAAAACCCGAAACGTCCCTTGTTTCTTGTGAACCGTTATTTGTAAAACTGATCAAATACCGTTTTATTGGTTTTAATACTTATATTCCTTACCAGTTATACAGCAGCCCCTTAATTTAAGAAACTAAGTAAACGAACGGGAGAAATGAGCATTAAGACCTTGTTACGTGCAGTCTTTGATATCTTACAATATAATACATTTGTATGCTTGTTATGTTCGCAAATATTTTGTAAACAAAATAGATACTTTTTAGTGCTTAAGGAAAAGTCATTATTGAGTTACTTCCCTTGAAAGGAGTGTCGTCATTTTTGATCGAACTCCGCGGATGAATCCAGTTTTACTGCGATTTATTCTTTGTTTGGGTAGAAATAGGTTGTTCTTGCTTCAGTGTATCTATGGCCTGAATTTATGTGTATTGTTTGTCTGGGTAGGACGAGTCTGTCTTATATCTGTATATCTTTACATATCTAAGTCGAACTATATGGTCTTTTGTCTCTAGAAAGGTCAAAGGGCTGTTCGGCGGATGTGTCGCTAGAGAGGTGTGATTTGGCTTCGTCCTGATGGGGCTGTGTTTTTCTATACCGGCTTGTCGCCGGGAAAAGTGATCTCAGTATTTGTGGGGAAAGTGATAGTCGTCTAGACCTATCGTGTATGCTTTACCCCAGTGTTTATTCTTATTGCCAAGGAATGGCAGAATCATATTTCTGATACCAAGGTAACAAAAGATACTCGTATGACCTCTCGTACTAAGCCACCGTTTTTCGATAGGCACGATTTGTACGTCTGAGAGAATATATTTAACTAGATGAAAACGACATTCATCCCTAGCAGCACTATATCTTGTATGATGAAGTCAATTGTATCATGATAGAATCTACAGAGCAATGAGAACATTTAATGAATGACTAACTTTAATACAGATTCATTATCTGTATCCAAACGTGAGTGACAGCTCACGAGAGAAGCCATCTTGTATCCAAATATGTTGTGACTTTGAAGAAGAGAAAGGGATGCCCCGTATTATCGCTTGATGAGTCCAGAGATCACTGCTACACATGAGAACCCATTACTAGCGGTTCAATATGATTATATGAAAAATATGTGCTGAACATTATGTTAAAGAATCTTCGCTAGACGAGGTTAGGTCTAGAAGCCATCTTGAATATTGTTTATAATCTGACGTGCTTTGTCAGTAAACTCAGATGATATATATATATATATGGGCAATACTGAGTGCTTGTCTACTGACAGTCCATTATGCTATTATTCTACATGAGTGCCCATGTATCATTGCAAGACCATTTATCCACTGTACCATGATGTATTATGCCAACCTGTGATTTGTCACTATCTGTGCTGTCGAGTGTGTACGTCCAATTAAACTGTAGCAAAGGTACACAGTCGTTGGTGTCGATGACTTCCAGCCATACATGAGTGTGAGAAAAGACCATTTGTCAACACCACGAACTCTTCTTATCATTCGCATATTATACACTCAATCTATGTCTACACACCACTGCGTAGGTCAAGTTGACATTCCATACTCGAACCACGAGCAACACAACAACACAGTATTTAACTCTGGTGATGTTCGAGTGAGCTTATATTTATCAACTGATGATGAGCAAAGAAAATAGAGTTATATCCAACTAAAGATCAACTTTATCAACTGGTGGACCAGCTTTCTGGGTTTGACCTCGCAGAAGTTCAGAAGTCAACAGATTACCGATACCAGACCGTTTCCTGTGGCTGATACGACACACTTGCAGTATTAGTTTGCTCTTTGTCAACACTTCGTCACGTGACCTGTCAAGTGAATGCAGTATGTAGGTCAGCGTTGTTGACATTTTTACATTAGACATTACAGAGTTTCACAGAACAGTTGGATCAATTCTTGTCAATATTAACAGGAAGACAGTATTATTGAACTAAGAAGTCCTTTTTTCATCGATGGATCTTCTTGTTTTCTATATATGAACTTTAATATTTAAGGCCAGAATGTTTAATTGAATAAAGTGGCAGTTTGTTTATTTTCATAAAAATAACTTTGCCATTACTGTAAAACTGAGCCTATTTTGCAACACATACTATCATACACATAATTTATATATTTATGTTTACATGTTATTTGTTTGTATAGTATGTTAGTTTCTATGTCAGCGGGTTGTGTTTAGGTTGGGCGGCGTCCTCACAACAGAATATCCCACGTCATAGAGGGTCCGTTGTGGGCGTTTTCTATAGGTGCAATTTTCTTGATTGAAAATTTGCTGCGACAACTGTTGCTTTTGTGTTAGCTGTGAAGACTGTAATTATTGTTATTTTTGTAATATTTCTTTGTTCTTTAGTTTTGTTTTGATTTGTTTGTAATTTGTTGGTCTAACCTTTTCTATCTTTCAGTTCTATTCACAATTTATATTCATATACTGTGACGTCATTTGTGTTGTTATTCTTTGCAGATTCAGTGATTATTTTCATTGATTTCCCTATTTGATTTATTTTGATTTCTGCAAACGTTCTTGTATTGTCAGTCTATTTGTACTTTATGTATTCTGTTGGTTGACATATGTTTTATATAGGTATATTTCATAAGACACAATTGCCTGTGCACTGCACTTGGATTATGGTATAAACCAGTACTTGATTATTATTACTATTATACAAGACCTTATTAAAGGCTTGTGACCCACAGATATTGGGATAGTATACTGATTAATCAAGTCATTGAGAACTTGTGGTATTATTATTGATTCAGGTGATTAGTATTATTGTTAGACATGATGTCTACGTTAGAATACTGCATTACACAAGGGAAAGCCCTTGATAAGACTGGTCAACAATGGGAACAATGGGCAGTTGCTCAATATGACAAAGCATTATCTGCAGAAGAGAGAAAGAAAAGCTGCTGCAGAGGAGAGAAAACTTCAAATAGAAGAAAAAAAAAAGCTGCTGCTGAAGAGAAAAAAGCTGCTGCAGAAGAGAGAAAAGCTCTGGCTGAAGAGAAAAGATTAGAAAAAGAAGCTGATGCTGCTGCTGAACAAAAGAAATTGCAGATGCAGGTGGAGGAAAGGAGATTTGAAGCTGAACAAAAAAAATTAGAAAGAGAAGCTGCTGCTGAACAAAAAAGATTAGACAGGGAAGCTGAACAAAAAAGATTAGAAGCTGAGGAGAAAAAAAGCAATAAGAGAACATGAATTTGAGTTAGAGAAATTGAGATTGACAAGTATGAGTAATGTTAATCAGGCATCTAGTGGTAATGGTAAACCTTCTACTTACAAGGTTAAGGTTCCACCGTTCAATCAGTCCAGTGACGATATTACATTCTGGCTGGATAGATTTGAACGTTCTTGTCGTACACATAATGTGGATAAATCACAATACGCTAATCAATTAGCAGAAAACTTGAAAGGTGAATCTTTGACTAGATTATGCCTTGTAGGAGAAGCAGATAAGGATAATTATGATGTCATTAGGGCGGCTTTGATAAAAAAATACCAGCTAAGTGAGGAAGGCTATCGCCTTTTATTTAAGACGATGGTGCCTGAGACGGGTGTAGAATTCTCAGAATTCACTGCAAAGGCACGTCTCACAGTTGATCGTTGGATTGAGCTTTCCAAAACAGAAAAAACGTATGAAGGACTTATGGATTTGTTGCTCAGAGATAAGATTATGTCATGTGTTAACAAACCATTCCTTGAATTTATACATGAGCGTAAACCCAAATCTCTAAAGGAAATGGAAGAATATTGTTCCCAATATGTCACTGCACACCCCGACGTGACTTTTGGCAACACTAAGATTAAGGAGAGTATGCCAGTTGCTTCAGCAACACCATACAATCCCAATTATTCACACAGATTTCAGGGACCTCAAAACAGATTTGATAAAAAAGGTAACCATAATAGTTATCAAAACCAAGGTAACCAATCATTTCAGGGTTCTTCTTCAAAGAACTGGAGACGAGCTGATAGCTCTCGACACAGGGGTGGTCATAATTATAGGAATTTCCGTAGAGGAAGTAATTATAGAAACTATCAGGGTTATCCGTCTTGGAGTCAACAAGATCATAATTACAGAGATACTCATTATAATGAATATGATAATGGTAACCAAGGGAACTATGACTCAAACCCAAATAGGGGTTACAATAGAGGTAACAATAACTACAGAGGTGATAATAACCGAGGTAGATCTCAAAACAAAAGACATAAACCACATTTTCAGGCAAACTCTGCACAACAAGAGTCCCATGAAGCCTATAAACAGAGTAAAGATAATAATGATGCTAGTAATATGGCATGTGCCGCTTTTGATTTTGGGAGAGCATCTCAGTGCCCCCAATGCAAAACGTTATTTGAGCCAACCACAGTGTCTACTTTAAGCTGTGGCCATCCTCTTCCTGCTCTTCCGGCATCAGTCGCGCATGATGGAAGAGGTTCTCTTGTCTTACATAAGGGTTTAGTGAATAACAATCCAGTCTCTGTGCTATTTGATTCTGGATGCACCACAATTGGTGTTAGGCAGTCACTCGTAGATCCTTCCCGTGCCACTGGACAAGTAGTCAAATGTGTAACATTTGGCGGCACATTAGAGAAATACTCTACTGCTATCATTAGGATTGCTACTCCTTTCTTTACAGGAGATGTACACGCATGTCTTCTTCCGAATCCGATCGCTGACCTCATCATCGGTCGCATTCATGGAGTCAAAGAATGCACTCCGCAACAAATTTCCACGTGGGAAAGGCAAAACATGCAGATTGCTAACGCTGTAGTCACTAGAGCTCAGGCTCTTAATATGCCTCAAACTTCATCTACTGAAGATAATGAAGTGCATAACCAAGATAATCCCTTGGTAATTTCTCGTGACTCGTTTATAAAACAGCAAGAAGATGATCCCACTCTGAAGAAATTCTTCATTCTTGCAACTAAAGGTGATCCGAATAAAGACACAAGTCGTAAATCGTGGATTACAAAGAAGAATGGCGTACTTGTACGTATGGTTCAAGACTCCATTACGTCAAGTCATTCTCAAATCCTGGTTCCCAAGAATTTGAGAGTTAAAATTTTGCAGCACGCTCACGACTCTCAGTGTGCTGGACACATGGGTTTTTCCCGTACTAAGTCAAGAGTCCTTGCGGCTTTCTTTTGGCCATTGGTAAACAAGGACATACGGATTTATTGTCGATCTTGTAAAGTATGTCAGGAAGTTAAATCCAAAGGTCCACGGCATGCTGCACCCATTCAGGCGGCGGACATTCCTATTCGGCCGTTTCAAAAAATGGCCATAGACATTATTGGTCCATTTAAGATCAAGTCTGCCAGAGGACATCAGTTTATCTTGACGTGTGTTGATATGTGCACACGTTGGCCAGAGGCTATTCCTCTGAAGAGCATTACTACTGCTGATATTGCAGATGCTCTTTGGCTTATATTTTCTCGTCTGGGGTTCCCCGGAGAGATATTGTCAGACCATGGCACCCAACTAATATCAGATACCATGTCTCAAGTAATGTCTACTCTGCAGATAGATAGATCTTTAAGTAGTATCTACCATCCAATGTCTAATGGTATGGTCGAACGCCTTAATAGAACACTTAAAAACTTACTGGGGAAGATAACTGAGGATCATCCTCAAGACTGGGACAGAGTTTTACCTGCGGCCCTCTTCGCTTACAGAGAGGTACCCAATGAACATACGGGATTTTCTCCCTTTGAACTCGTCTTTGGCGCGCGTCCGCGTGGCCCTATGTCGTTGCTTCACGATCTCATAACATCTGACAATATTGACGATGACACAAAGTCATCCTACGAATATGTCATCGCGTTGAGACAAAAGATTATCGAAGCATGCAAATTAGCAACTTCTTCTTCTGAATTTGCGAAACAGAAGGCAAGGCAATTTGCCAATAAGAAGAGATGCTTACGACAACTTTGTCCTGGTGACAAAGCATTTGTATTACTACCTTGTAGGGAAAACAGATTACTTATTTCTTGGAAAGGTCCGTACGATATAATATCGAAAATTTCCGATGTCGACTATATTGTCGATATTGATGGGAAGCATAAAACCTTCCACATCAATATGCTTACTGAATTCCATGAACGTCCGGATTATTTGCAACCCATTTTCCAAGCAACGGACAATTCTCCAGTACAACATGGTCATTACTCATCACTGTCCGTGATACAGGATGAGGAAACAAGTTTTTCAGATGTAAATCTTCCTCTTCCAATGATCCCACTT
Organism: Oreohelix idahoensis; assembly: GCA_024509875.1. Lineage (NCBI taxonomy): Eukaryota > Metazoa > Mollusca > Gastropoda > Stylommatophora > Oreohelicidae > Oreohelix > Oreohelix idahoensis. The sequence continues at coordinate 305,442 of JAMPIV010022084.1, forward strand.
CATTCTAGTGAATCATGGAAGAACGTTACTGTCTCTCCTGATTTGTCTCTAGGAGAACAGCGACAAGTTTCAACTATGTTGCAAACATTTCAGGATGTACTCACTGACATCCCTGGACAAACGAATGTCATTGAACATGACATTGTTCTAACTGACCATACTCCTATTAGGGTTAGACCTTATCCTATACCTATACATTTTCAAGCACAGGTCGAGAAAGAGTTGGATGAGATGATAGATTTGAAAATAATCGAACCATCCACCTCTGCATATTCTTCGCCGATGGTTATTGTGCGTAAAAAAGACAATAACATACGTCTTTGCGTTGACTATCGAAAATTGAATCAAGTAACGAAGTTCGATGCCGAACCTATGCCTTTACTGGAAGAGCTACTTACTCGACTCTCCAAATCTCATTTTTTCACTAAACTTGATTTGTCTAAAGGATATTGGCAAGTTCCTTTATCTGAACGCGCCAAACCTCTCACGGCTTTTTCAACACCTAGAGGTTTGTTCCAATGGAATTTTATGCCTTTCGGTCTTATGAACGCACCAGCTACATTCGTACGCATGATGCGCCGAATCCTATCTTATCGGTCAGATGTCATTGCATATCTAGACGACATCTGTCTTTTCAGCGATACTTGGGAAGATCACTATTCAGGGTTAGATGAATTGCTGTCTACTTTGCGTGAGCACAACCTGACAGCGAAACCCTCTAAAGCCTATATTGGTTTTAGCGAAATTTCTTTCCTAGGCCACCGAGTTGGTCATGGTTTCCTAAAGACAGAGGACCATAATACTAGTAAGATACTTAACATCTCAATCCCTAAGACTAAAAAACAGGTGAGAAGTCTGTTAGGTCTTATTCAATTTTATGGCAGATTCATTCAGAATCTATCCTCTATCATGGCACCTCTCTCAACACTTCTAAAGAAAGGTTCGCCTAATGTGGTCCACTGGTCTCAGGAATGCCAATGCTCTCTGGATAAGATTAAAACATTGTTTTCAACACCACCTATTTTAGTGCTACCTACTAAAGATAAGACATTCGTTCTTCGTAGTGACGCTTCATCCACTGGGATTGGAGCGGCACTAATGCAAGAGTACTCTGGAACTCTGCATCCTGTAATGTATATTTCCAGAAAACTTAATGCGGCAGAAAGGAATTATTCGGTTTTAGACCGTGAGCTATTAGCTATGGTTTGGTCGATCCTCAAACTACAGAGATTCCTTCTAGGCGCACATTTCATAGTAGAAACCGACCAAAAAGCTCTTACTGCTATACAGAGTAAGAATTTGAAGAGCTCGAGGTCTACTCGATATGCAATTGCTCTTCAACCTTTTCATTTCTCTGTGCGAGCTATTCGGCGATCAGATAATGTGATGGCAGACATTCTGTCAAGATGCCCACATGATTCCACATAACTATTAGGGCTTAGACTTCTTGATATGTCTAGTTCTATAGTAGTTCCTTTTCTATATCATGATAGATACACATTTGTAAGTTAATAATATAATGATTGTATCACTACATAGCGGTTCATTGATGTTTATTCACCGCTGTGCTTTGATGATTTTTCTTCATAAATCATAAATTTAAGATATCTAATACGAAATGATGATATGAAATTTTTAGGCATTGTGTAATTGCCAGAATTGTATTATACTTTGATGACACCTTCCTGGAAAAATATACTTGTAGAGAAATAATTTCTCTCAGTTTATGAGACACATTCTCACCAGTCGCTCCATAAGTCGACTTAGCCTCATATTAGGCGTTATATTTATTCCTGATATTTTCATCTGCGCATTT
>JAMPIV010022085.1:0-77500 GCA_024509875.1 Oreohelix idahoensis
GTTATCGGTTGGATTTCTTAATGTGTTTACTTATTGGAGGGGGCCCTTGCTGTGTTTTCTCATCACTGATTAAATGTTAAGGAAGTTGAGGAGTCATTTCCTTTTCCCTGGCAAGCGCCTATAAGCGTTTAGGACTTTGTCGCCTCAGGGAAGTACCTAGTTTTAATTTTTTATATTTTTTTAGGTTCTTATGTGTCCTATCTAACCTTCACTTTCTTTCCTTTCCCTGACGAAGGCCTTGTGGCCGTAACGTTGGCCATTTTCTTATTCTTTTGTCCTCGTAAGACGAATCACCTTTTTTCGATTTTTTTTCACACCCATCCATTGATAAAATGTTAATGTTAAGTTGGATCATTCAGCTTATGAACCATTTGTATTGGCAAATATAAAGAGAATGAACACTGCATACACATAAATAGAAACATATTGGTACCAGTTTTTAAAAAAAATTGATTAGCTGCAGATGTTCACTGAGCTTAGGGTGATGATGGTTGCATGAGGCAGTGACATTAAGAATTGCATAGCTCAAAAGTTGAGGCTACTTAAAGCGATCTTTGGAATTTGCATAGTTAATTGTGTATGGTCCCTGGTGACTAAGGTCTGAGATCATTTGTAAGGTCATTATGCACATGTTGAGGTAGTAACTACCCAGAGGTGTATGTAATGTAGCAGCTTAAATAATCTAATATTGTAGATGACTTAATAAACTGATCATAAATGTTGCTCCTGACTACTTATACAACCTCTTTGTTCCATATTGTTGACTTCACTAGAATTAAAGTACCTATGAGTATGTACCAACTTGACTTTTGTACTGATGCAGGCATGTATTGATGGATTTTGACCATCTGATTGCATATAGTAATTTAAAACTTGGATACTAACTGGCTGAAGTTTTACATTGTGGATACTGAAGATGTATACTCTGATACCTTGTTTGGTTGATTTTCATTGTTGGCAGTATTAACCGAGTACAGATGATTTGAGTGCACTTAGTTAGATATTAACTGGCCAAAGATGCATCTTGATCACCTAATTTATTTACTGTCTTGGAATTACTATGTACAGGACTTATGTAACTGACATCTTTAATTAATGTCTTTTTTACCGTAACAGTTGTTGGAGTGTTATGAGATATTAAAGTAAACATGTTCTGATGTACTGTATTAAAAATAAGGAGAATGATAGGACATGACTGATTTCATGAAATCGTTGTTTTGGGACAAAAAGTGTTTACTATGTTTTGACTTGAGGCTGCTTTGGGAGGAAAAGTGTTGAGGTTGCTTTGGGAGGAAAATCATTTACTACGTCTTGACTTGAGGTTGCTTTGGGAGGACAAGTGTTTACTACGTTCTGACAGGTTGCTTTGGGAGGAAAAGTTTACTACATTTTGACTTGAGGTTGCTTGGGGAGTAAAAGTGTTTACAACATTTTGGCTTGAGGTTGCTTTGGGAGGAAAAGCGTTTACTATGTCTTGACTTGAGGTTGCTTTGGGAGGAAAAGTGTTTACTACATTTTGACAGGTAGCTTTGGGAGGAAAAGTGTTTACTACATTTTGACTTGAGGTTGCTTGGGGAGGAAAAGTGTTTACTACATTTTGACTTGAGGTTGCTTTGGGAGGAAAAGTGTTTACTACATTTTGACGATAGAGGTGGTTTTACACACACAAATAAAAAACAAATGAGGATGTCCTGAAAGAGGCTGTTGTAAAAAGAAGTCTTTAATCAGAAGCGGTCGATTCTTTGGGAATATTTTGTTTTAAAGTATCCCGATATAATTAGGACACATAGTGTAATAAATTCAAGACAATAAAGTAACTTCTTCCCCTCTCTATCAGTCCAAATAGAGTAGATTCTTTGGGCATATTTTAAGACAGTGATAAAATACATTGTGAAAACAAGAGCATGTTTGTTAGAGAAGTACATGGAAAATAACCAAAAGAAAAGATAATGAACACTTGTGTTGGAATAGAGTAACTTAAAAACAATTGGTATCACAACACTAGGACAGGAAGTTTTGGGGGAATGTAATAGCCTACATGGCATTTTACAAAACAATCATTAAGAACCGCTTTTCACAAATATTTGAGCTTTGAAGTGAAAAAAACCCAGCAGTTTATTTATATAAAGGGCTCCCATTGTGCGCATAGCTGTCTTTATGATATCCTTGAATTTATTCCAGAGGGTTTCCAAGTCATCAGGTCGTTCTTCTGTGTTGCTCACTGCTGTAGCAATAAGCCCCTGATATCTGGTCTTAATTTCTGGCTCTCTCAGCTTGTAGGTCCTAATGCTCATTTCTCCTGCTCGTTTACTTGGTTTCTTGCGTGATGTTGGGCAGTTCCTAGGCTGAGCAACTCTTTCAGTTGTTCGTTTGATTGTTAGCAGGTAGTGATCACTTCCAGTCTCTGGCCCCCTCCAGACTCTTGCATCTCGGACATATCTGAATGAGCTTCTCCGAACAATGGCATAGTCGATCACTGACTTCTCATTCTTGGTTGGTTCACATCTAGTGTATGCATGTATGCGCTTATGGGGGAACTTTGTGTTTGTAATGATCAGATTCTGCTCACTGCAGAATCTAAGGAGTCGCTTTCCATTGTCATTGAGAGTATCTTCTCCATATCTTCCGATAACTCCACCCCATCTAGCATGGTCATTTCCAACTCTGGCATTAAAATCTCCGAGCATAATAACTTCATCTAGGCAGTCATCCACTGTCCTTTGAAGCAGCTCGAAGAATTCCTCCTTGACCTCTGCTCTCTCATCCTCATTTGGCCCATACACTATGACCAGGTTGACTATGGTTTCTCCTTCTTTTAGTTTTACAACCATAATGCGCTCCGAGACAAAGTTCCATCCCTTGATACTATCTTTTTGATTTTGGGCCACAATGCAACCCACGCCCCCTTTAGCTCTTTCAGATATGGGTACACCACTGTAGAGCAACGTGTTGCCATCAAGATCCATGACTCCTTGTCCTTTTTTCTTCGTTTCCGTTATAGCCAGGATTTCTAGTTTTGCTTTCCTCATCTCTTCCACCAGCTCCTCTTCCTTCCCATTTATACTTCTTGTGTTCCAAGTTCCATAAGTCGTAGTCCGTTCCAGTTCGTCGCCTTTAGAATCAGTCCGGTTTTCTCTCTTGTAGTTCGCGTAATCATGATTTAAAGCAAACAGGTGATTGGCCTGTTGTGCCTTTGCATGGTCATGGGGCTGCCTCCTTACGGCCTCCATGCAGGCCGCCCTCCTCCTTTTTCATCCGGGCTTGGGACCGGCATTGGCGGAGTTGAAAAGTACTTTTGGATTCAAATAGTTTGCTTTGTTTCTATTGTTCGACCGTGATGTTCCTTTCTTTGTATCTTACCCATGCAATATTACGTGATGCCAAAATTATTTCTTAGTCTCACGGCTTTCTTAAATTCCATAAATCCTTTAGAGTGTTACCAGTGCTAGGTTCTCTTGTGACATTTTGATTATATGACATTCTGTTTAATGCTTGTGTGTATCTTGTTAAAATATGGCATTTATGTTTTGTAACTAAGAAAAAAAAAAAAAAAAAAAAAATACCAGGAGGGGGGGAAATATTATTGCCACAACATAGGCAGCCAACATTTAACATTAATGGAGCGATACCAGCACTGAAAAACATTAATGGAGCAGTTTTCTGCAACACAAAACTAGAGCTATACTGTACCAGAAAACATTAAACATTAATGTAGAGCAATACTGGACAACAAAAAACATGGAGTGATGCTGAGCAATGTTAATGAAGTGATGATGCCAGACAGCTTAAAACATACCCAGAGTGATACTGGACAACATAAAGTAAAAAGGAGCAATATTAGAGTAAGTCCATCTTGTATATGCAGTAGTATGATAGCTATTTAAAGTCATGATAATAGTAATGGCATAAATAATAAGATTCAGATAATTTTAAAATGACAAAAATACAAGATAAAATCTGCTCATTATTTTGTGGATTATGTTTATGGTGATAAGGTGAAGGGGAGGAATTGGGCAGTTGACAGAGATGCAAAAAGCATATTTTATTGAAACACAAGGTGATATTCTGTGGATTGGCCAGGAATGAAAAGAGAAATAATGAAGTATGGCATCAGAATTGAACAAAATAGTTTGGGTAGACAGTAGGACATATTAATATTCATTTAAAATTGTTTAAGGCAAGTTTATTATTACCGGTACTTTAAATAAGTAATACTTTGATAGTCTTAAAAAAAAAATAGTTTAAGACAAACAGGTTAGTGAAGGAAATGAAAGTGTAATGGAAACTTGAGATGTGGACAGAAAATAGTCTGTGCTTTTTGATGTTCTGTTCTGTTCTGATGCACCTTTGATTTCTTTAACTGCTGTCATATAGCTCTGCAGACCACAGTAATGCCGCATATGAAATATATTGAAGGAATAGGAATACATGAGTATGATCTGTGACATCTTAGTAGTAAAAAATGTTACCTTACGGTTTATGGGTATGATCTGTGACATGTTAGTGGTGCATTTAAAAAAGTGTAACCTTGAGGTTTATGGGTTGAGTTTCAGATGGCATGATATATTCTGTTCACTTTTGTGCATACATCAGCTAATTGACAGCATGTTGGTTGTGTTTGCTGGAGGATTGACTGTATGTTGGTTGGTTAATGTGTTTACTGCATTGGCTGTATATTGGTTGCTTAGGCTGTTTACCTGAGGATTGACTATTGGCTGCTTAATGTGTTTACTGCAGGATTGACTGTATATTGGTTGCATAATGTGTTTACTGGAGGATTGACTATATTTGTTGCTTAGGCTGTTTACCTGAGGATTGACTGCATATTGGTTGCTTAATGCTTTAACCAGAGGATTGACTATTGGTTGGTGAATGTGTTTATTGGACGGTTCTGTTTACTGGAAGATGGGCAGGTTGCTTAATGTCTTTACTGGATGATTGACTGTATATTGGTTAGTTAATGTCTTTACCGGAGGATTGACTGCATATTAGTTGCTTAATGTGTTTAAAGGTGAATTGACTGTATATTGGCTGCTTACACTGTTTACCGGAGGATTGACTGTGTAATGGCTGCGTAATGTGTTTACTGGATGCTTAATGTGTTTACTGGATGGTTCTGTTTACTGGAGGATGGGCAGTACGTTGGCTGCTTAATATATTTATTGGAAGATTGACTGTATATAGATCACTTAGGTGTTTACCAGAGAATTGACTGTATATTGGTCACTTAGTGTGTTTACCGGAGAATTGACTATATTGGTTGGTCGCTTAAGGTGTTTACCGAAGAATGGATTGTATATTGGTCACTTAGGGTGTTTACTGGAGAATGGACTATATTGGTCACTTAGGGTGTTTACCAGAGAATTTACTGTATGTTGGTCACTTAGGGTGTACTATGCACTGCTGTCCAGATAAGATAGAAGGTACTATTCGCTACCATGCAGGATAAGATAGAATGTACTACACGTTGCCATCCTGAGTTGGATAAGATGGAATGCACCATGCGCTACCATCCAGAGTAGGATATCCAGCAGTGGGTTAGATAGAATGCGCTACCATCCAGAGTTGGGTTAGATAGAATGCGCAACCATCCAGAGTTGGGTAAGACAGATTTTACTTTGTGCTAACATCTAGAGTTGGATAAGGTAGAATGTACTATGGTCTACCATGCAGAGTCGGGGAAAAAAATAGTACTATGTGCTAATATCCAGAGTTGGATAAGATAAAATGGACTACCAAACAGAGAGAGGAAAGAATGTATTATGTGCTACCATAAAGAGATGGGAAAGAATGTACTATAGGCTGCCATACAGAGTTGGGAGAGAATGTATTATGCATTACTAAACAGAGTCGGGAAAGAATGTTTTGGGCGCTACCGGTACCATGCAGAGTTGGGAAAGAATGTATTAGGCGCAACCATACAGAGCTGGGAAAGAATGTATTAGGTGCACTGTGTGAAACCATCCAGTCGGGGAAAAAATTATCCAGACCTAGATCAATTTGTATAGGATGAAATAAACTTGTTCCAAGTCTGTATTGATGATAATGTAACTGGCAATGAGTATAATATTGATTGATATTAATTGCATGAAGGAGTATAAGCTGCCCAAAGGAATTAATTATCACTTCAAAGTATTCCTGGCTGAAAGCACATAACTAGGTGAATGAAATAACTTATTGAAGTTACTATCTAAAGATACTGGTGTCCGAATCCATAAACGTGAAAAATAGTCGCTTGAGGTTTGTTTGGTGGATTTTCATTGTTGGCAGTATTAACCGAGTACAGATGATACGAGGGCAGACGATTCATTAGCACTTAGTTAGATATTAACTGGCCAAAGATGCATCTTGATCACCTAATTTATTTACTGTCTTGGAATGACTATGTACAAGACTTAGGTAACTGACATCTTTAATTAATGTCTTTTTTACCATAACAGTTGTTGGAGTGTTATGAGATATTAAAGTAAACAACATGTTCTGATGTACTGTGTTAAAAATAAGGAGAATGATAGGACATGACTGATTTCCTGAAACCGTTGTTTTGGGACAAAAAGTGTTTACTATGTTTTGACTTGAGGCTGCTTTGGGAGGAAAAGTGTTTATGTTTTGACTTGAGGTTGCTTTGTGAGGAAAAGCGTTTACTACGTCTTGACTTGAGGTTGCTTTGGGAGGAAAAGTGTTTACTATGTTTTGACAGGTTGTTTTGGGAGGAAAAGTGTTTACTACATTTTGACTTGAGGTTGCTTGGGGAGGAAAAGTGTTTACAATGTTTTGGCTTGAGGTTGCTTTGGGAGGAAAAGCGTTTACTACATCTTGATGAGGTTGCTTTGGGAGGAAAAGTGTTTACTACATTTTGACGAGGTTGCTTTGGGAGGAAAAGTGTTTACTACATTTTGACGAGGTTGCTTGGGGAGGAAAAGTGTTTAACTACATTTTGACGATAGAGGTGGTTTTACACACACAAACGAAAGACAAATGAGGATGTCCTGAAAGAGGCTGTTGTAAAAAGAAGTCTTTAATCCGAAGCGGTCGATTCTTTGGGAATATTTTTTTTTAAAGTATCCCGATATAATTAGGACATATAGTGTAATAAATTCAAGACAATAAAGTAACTTCTTCCCTTCTCCACTCAGTCCAAATAGAGTAAATTCTTTGGGCATATTTTGAGAAAATGATAGAATACATTGTGAAAAAAAGAGCATGTTTGTTAGAGAAGTACATGGAAAATAACCAAAAGAAAAGATAATGAACTTGTGTTGGAATAGAGTAACTTAAAAACAATTGGTATCACAACACTAGGACAGGAAGTTTTGGGGGAATGTAATAGCCTACATGGCATTTTACAAAACAATCATTAAGAACCGCTTTTCACAAATATTTGAGCTTTGAAGTGAAAAAAACCCAGCAGTTTATTTATATAAAGGGCTCCCATTGTGCGCATAGGAATAGTCAAATATTGCCTTAAAACCTTTTGATCCAGGATTCTGCACAAGCCTAAATTTGTAGAATGTAAAGTGCTGACAAACAAAATGTTACTATGGAAGTAAGTGGGTCGTCTAGCGTTAATGTAAAACCAGTATTGTAAAAATGTGAATTATTGATTGCGAATTAAAACGTGATGATTGTGAGGGTAATATTACTCCTTTTAGTCACGTTGCTGGGAAAGGATAGACAAAATATATATTTGGTTTAGGAATGTGATACCCTATATAACGAGAGCTACTGAAAGAAAAGGAAGAGAAAAATTAGAATATGTGTAGGGGTGAATAGAAGCACATTCTAATGACAGAAAGTAAAGGTCACCTCATCCCCCTATTCACTGCAGAATGAATGGAAATGAGAAAGCTGGCACATTTTGTCGAGAAGGGAAGATGGCAAACCAAAGCAATAATAAAAATAGTCTGTAATTGGCAAGGACAAGATGAAAAGTTAAAGCATTAATAAAATTATTTACATAAAATTTTGAAACTTGACATCTACTCAGATAAAATATGATCTTACTGCTACAAAGAACTTCCAGATTAGAGCCACAAACAAAAATAAATCCAGAATTAGAGCCTACCAGTCAAAGAACATCTGGAGTTGGATAAAAATAGACCATAGTGCTCACTGCCATGTTAAGGATATTAGCCAAAACAGATTGATACAACTGTGACAAATTAAAACTGACAAGGGAAAACTCGAATGGCTTGGCTATATCTCGCTGATAGTTTTTATGTAATATTGTGGATGTGACTATTATTTAGTCATGTTTGAGGCAAAAGATTTGATGAATGGATAGAAATAGAATGAGGTATTTGAATGAACATAGGTGCACAGAAAGAGATTTCACAATTTACAGAATTACGAACATAATATAGTAATTTCAGCAATGAAGTCTTTAAAAGCACAGGATAAATATTTGAGAGGTGAACATACTTTTTTTCAGGAGTTGAAGACTAAATGGTTCAGTTATAAAATTGACTAGTACGGTATATGGCAAATAAATAAATATTGCACGCATAAAGGTATGTTTCAGGCATTCATGAGAAATAGAGAAGTAGAAAACCAGACAACATAGAAACAACAGAAGTGATAGGCTTGACGGAGAATCGAACCCAGAACAGTTATTTGTTTAAATGTTTATAGTATATTAAGGCGCAGTACGACTTACTAGCAGCAGAGGTATAATGGTATTACTTGCAACCACACTTTTCAACAGAAATGGCAACCAATAAATGGCACCGATGAGTCAACAGAACAAAAACATCAAATGTTGTAAAGATAATGTATGATAACTCTGTATACATTAGCAGCCGCAGGACTTTCAAGATGTTAGAACTCTTTAAATGGACATGATTCTTCATGTTATTCTCATACAGCATCAGATGAATTACAGCGTCTTTCCTATTCCAGGTGTGTTAAACGATCCTTCATACTTCTGATCTCACTTTTAATTCTTGTCTCTAGAAAAGTACTTACTTACTTACTTACTTACTTAGTCGTTCCCCTTCTACCGTGAGGTGTACAGGTTTGGAAGAGAGAGCGCCAGACCATTCTATCAGCCGTCTTCTTCCTGGCCTGGTTCCATTCTAGTCCTCGGTCCTTCAAAGATTGTCTAATGTTGTCCTCCCAGCGGACTCTGGGTCGTCCTGGAGGTCTGGATCCCTGGCTCTTTGTTTCCCATGCTTGTCGTGGTAGCCGATCTTCTCCCATTCTGCAGACATGGCCAAACCATCTTAGTTGGGACTGTTCTATTTGGGTCTGCAGCGGATGGGATTTTAGGCCTTGACGGATCGTCTGGTTGCGGACCATGTCTCTTCTTGTTACTTCAACCACTTTCCTCAGATACCTCATTTCTGAGGTTTGGATCTGGCTTTTGTGGTTGTAGTCATTGCCCACGACTCGCATCCATATGTCAAGACTGGGACATAGGTGGAGCGGTATACAGCCATCTTCGTTTTCTTACCAACCTCTTTCTTGCTGAGGAATCCACGATTTATGGCCTGAAAAAGTCTCCCAGCCGCTGCTTTCCGAGTGGCCAACTCTTCTTTGATGCCTCCCTTTCGGTCTGTAATAGCTCCGAGATATTTAAAGTGGTCGACCTGCTCCAGGACCTGTTCTCCCAACTTAATCTGATGTTTTCTTTCTTCTCGTGATATCACCATGGATTTTGTTTTAGAGCTGCTTATGACCATCCCTCTCTTCTCCAGCTCTTCCTTCCAGACTTGCAGGTTGGATTGGAGATGTGCCTCTGATTTAGCAATCAGGGCAACATCATCAGCAAATGCCAGCTCCGAAATATAGACCTGTCTCATCTTCCAGTACCCCACTGAATACTTTCTTGTTCTCTCCTTACATGCCTTGATGACATCGTCCATAAGGAGTATGAAGAGGTAAGGTGACAGGATATCACCTTGTCTTACACCAGTGGTGGTCCTGAACTCTTCTGACTTATGGTTTGCTGTCCTCACATAATTTCTGCAAGACTTGTAGAAGCTCTGTATAGCATGAATCGGAGGTGCTGGAATATTCTTCCTTGCCAAACAGTCCCAAAGTTTGCTCCAGGGGACCCTGTCAAACGCCTTTTCCAGATCTATGAAACAAAGATGGATCTCACTCTTATACTCAAGGGCCTTTTCACTCAGCTGTCTGAGTGTGAAGATTAGGTCTTGAGTACTTCGGTTTGCTCGGAATCCGCACTGGACCTCATCCAATTGTGGCTCAGCTAGGCGTCGGAGTCTCTGCTCTAGGATTCTAGAGTAGATTTTACCAGGGACACTGAGAAGGGATATGCCTCTATGGTTTCCACATTGTCGATTGTCACCCTTTTTGAAAATTGGTGTTATGATGGCAATCTCCCAATCCTTTGGTATGGTCTTGTTGCACCATGCTGCCTGTAGGACCTTTAAGAGTAATAGGTCGCCTGATGCTCCCATGTACTTAACCATTTCTGGTGTTATACCATCATGCCCTGCTGCTTTGCCCATCTTGATTTTCTCTAGTGCTGCCCTCAGTTCTTCCATCTTTATGTCATCTTCACCATCATTGGTTTCCTCTTCTGTGTCAGTGGTTATCATTTCTGATGCTTCATCATGCTCACCATCCAGGAGTTCTGAGAAATATTCTTTCCATCTTTCCATTACTTCCTTCGGGGCAGTAAGCAATTTGCCTTGCTTTGTCTTTTATAAATTTGAGAGGGCATTGTTTTTCTTTCCTCATGTTCTTTAGGGTCTTATAGAACAATTTCTGGTTTTCTTGTGCATCTTTTTCTAGCTTTTCTCCAAATTCTTCCCAGGACTTCTGTTTTGCTGCTAAGCACTTTGTTCTTTGCTTCTGTTTTGAGTGTCACATATTCTCTATATTTTTCCATTTGTCCTGTTGTGTTTTTAGCTCCTAAGTATTGTTTCCATGCCATTTTCTTCTCTCTCTTATTTTCTCTTTGACTTCCTCTGTCCACCAAGGTGTCCTCTTTCTCTGGTTCCCAAGTCGGACTTCACCGCATGCTTCTGCAGCAGCTGTCTTTATGATATCCTTGAATTTATTCCAGAGGGTTTCCAAGTCATCAGGTCGTTCTTCTGTGTTGCTCACTGCTGTAGCAATAAGCCCCTGATATCTGGTCTTAATTTCTGGCTCTCTCAGCTTGTAGGTCCTAATGCTCATTTCTCCTGCTCGTTTACTTGGTTTCTTGCGTGATGTTGGGCAGTTCCTAGGCTGAGCAACTCTTTCAGTTGTTCGTTTGATTGTTAGCAGGTAGTGATCACTTCCAATCTCTGGCCCCCTCCAGACTCTTGCATCTCGGACATATCTGAATGAGCTTCTCCGAACAATGGCATAGTCGATCACTGACTTCTCATTCTTGGTTGGTTCACATCTAGTGTATGCATGTATGCGCTTATGGGGGAACTTTGTGTTTGTAATGATCAGATTCTGCTCACTGCAGAATCTAAGGAGTCGCTTTCCATTGTCATTGAGAGTATCTTCTCCATATCTTCCGATAACTCCACCCCATCTAGCATGGTCATTTCCAACTCTGGCATTAAAATCTCCGAGCATAATAACTTCATCTAGGCAGTCATCCACTGTCCTTTGAAGCAGCTCGAAGAATTCCTCCTTGACCTCTGCTCTCTCATCCTCATTTGGCCCATACACTATGACCAGGTTGACTATGGTTTCTCCTTCTTTTAGTTTTACAACCATAATGCGCTCCGAGACAAAGTTCCATCCCTTGATACTATCTTTTTGATTTTGGGCCACAATGCAACCCACGCCCCCTTTAGCTCTTTCAGATATGGGTACACCACTGTAGAGCAACGTGTTGCCATCAAGATCCATGACTCCTTGTCCTTTTTTCTTCGTTTCCGTTATAGCCAGGATTTCTAGTTTTGCTTTCCTCATCTCTTCCACCAGCTCCTCTTCCTTCCCATTTATACTTCTTGTGTTCCAAGTTCCAGCCAACATTTAAATTAATGGAGCGATACCAGCACTGAAAAACATTAATGGAGCAGTTTTCTGCAACACAAAACTAGAGCTATACTGTACCAGAAAACATTAAACATTAATGTAGAGCAATACTGGACAACAAAAAAATGGAGTGATGCTGAGCAATGTTATGAAGTGACAGCTTGGAGTAAGCTTAAAACATCCATCTTGTATATGCAGTAGTATGATAGCTATTTAAAGTCATGATAATAGTAATGGCATAAATAATAAGATTCAGATAATTTTAAAATGACAAAAATACAAGATAAAATCTGCTCATTATTTTGTGGATTATGTTTATGGTGATAAGGTGAAGGGGAGGAATTGGGCAGTTGACAGAGATGCAAAAAGCATATTTTATTGAAACACAAGGTGATATTCTGTGGATTGGCCAGGAATGAAAAGAGAAATAATGAAGTATGGCATCAGAATTGAACAAAATAGTTTGGGTAGACAGTAGGACATATTAATATTCATTTAAAATTGTTTAAGGCAAGTTTATTATTACCGGTACTTTAAATAAGTAATACTTTGATAGTCTTAAAAAAAAATAGTTTAAGACAAACAGGTTAGTGAAGGAAATGAAAGTGTAATGGAAACTTGAGATGTGGACAGAAAATAGTCTGTGCTTTTTGATGTTCTGTTCTGTTCTGATGCACCTTTGATTTCTTTAACTGCTGTCATATAGCTCTGCAGACCACAGTAATGCCGCATATGAAATATATTGAAGGAATAGGAATACATGAGTATGATCTGTGACATCTTAGTAGTAAAAAATGTTACCTTACGGTTTATGGGTATGATCTGTGACATGTTAGTGGTGCATTTAAAAAAGTGTAACCTTGAGGTTTATGGGTTGAGTTTCAGATGGCATGATATATTCTGTTCACTTTTGTGCATACATCAGCTAATTGACAGCATGTTGGTTGTGTTTGCTGGAGGATTGACTGTATGTTGGTTGGTTAATGTGTTTACTGCATTGGCTGTATATTGGTTGCTTAGGCTGTTTACCTGAGGATTGACTATTGGCTGCTTAATGTGTTTACTGCAGGATTGACTGTATATTGGTTGCATAATGTGTTTACTGGAGGATTGACTATATTTGTTGCTTAGGCTGTTTACCTGAGGATTGACTGCATATTGGTTGCTTAATGCTTTAACCAGAGGATTGACTATTGGTTGGTGAATGTGTTTATTGGACGGTTCTGTTTACTGGAAGATGGGCAGGTTGCTTAATGTCTTTACTGGATGATTGACTGTATATTGGTTAGTTAATGTCTTTACCGGAGGATTGACTGCATATTAGTTGCTTAATGTGTTTAAAGGTGAATTGACTGTATATTGGCTGCTTACACTGTTTACCGGAGGATTGACTGTGTTATGGCTGCGTAATGTGTTTACTGGATGCTTAATGTGTTTACTGGATGGTTCTGTTTACTGGAGGATGGGCAGTACGTTGGCTGCTTAATATATTTATTGGAAGATTGACTGTATATAGATCACTTAGGTGTTTACCAGAGAATTGACTGTATATTGGTCACTTAGGGTGTTTACCAGAGAATTAACTATATTGGTTGGTCGCTTAAGGTGTTTACCGAAGAATGGATTGTATATTGGTCACTTAGGGTGTTTACTGGAGAATTGACTATATTGGTCACTTAGGGTGTTTACCAGAGAATTTACTGTATGTTGGTCACTTAGGGTGTACTATGCACTGCTGTCCAGATAAGATAGAAGGTACTATTCGCTACCATGCAGGATAAGATAGAATGTACTACACGTTGCCATCCTGAGTTGGATAAGATGGAATGCACCATGCGCTACCATCCAGAGTAGGATATCCAGCGGTGGGTTAGATAGAATGCGCTACCATCCAGAGTTGGGTTAGATAGAATGCGCAACCATCCAGAGTTGGGTAAGACAGATTTTACTTTGTGCTAACATCTAGAGTTGGATAAGGTAGAATGTACTATGGTCTACCATGCAGAGTCGGGAAAAAAATAGTACTATGTGCTAATATCCAGAGTTGGATAAGATAAAATGTACTATGGACTACCAAACAGAGTGAGGAAAGAATGTATTATGTGCTACCATAAAGAGATGGGAAAGAATGTACTATAGGCTGCCATACAGAGTTGGGAGAGAATGTATTATGCATTACTAAACAGAGTCGGGAAAGAATGTTTTGGGCGCTACCGGTACCATGCAGAGTTGGGAAAGAATGTATTAGGCGCAACCATACAGAGCTGGGAAAGAATGTATTAGGCACTACCATACAGAGTTTGGAAAGACTGTATTATGCATTACTGTACAGAGTTGGGAAAGACTATTATGCGTTCCTGTACAGGGTTGGGAAAGACTATTATGCATTACTGTACAGAGTTGGGACAGACTGTATTATGCATTACTGAACAGAGTTGGGAAAGACTGTATTATGTGTTACTGTACAGAGTTGGGAAAGAATGTACTTATGCGCTGCCATACAGAGTCGAGAAAGAATGTACTTTGGGCTACCATACAGAGTTGTGAAAAGAATGTATTATCCATTTCCTTACAGAGTCTGGAAAAAAATGTACTATGCGCTGCCATCCAGAGTAAGGAAAGAATGCACTGTGTGAAACCATCCAGTCGGGGAAAAAATTATCCAGACCTAGATCAATTTGTATAGGATGAAATAAACTTGTTCCAAGTCTGTATTGATGATAATGTAACTGGCAATGAGTATAATATTGATTGATATTAATTGCATGAAGGAGTATAAGCTGCCCAAAGGAATTAATTATCACTTCAAAGTATTCCTGGCTGAAAGCACATAACTAGGTGAATGAAATAACTTATTGAAGTTACTAACTAAAGATACTGGTGTCCGAATCCATAAACGTGAAAAATAGTCGCTTGAGGTTTGTTTGGTGGATTTTCATTGTTGGCAGTATTAACCGAGTACAGATGATACGAGGGCAGACGATTCATTAGCACTTAGTTAGATATTAACTGGCCAAAGATGCATCTTGATCACCTAATTTATTTACTGTCTTGGAATGACTATGTACAAGACTTATGTAACTGACATCTTTAATTAATGTCTTTTTTACCATAACAGTTGTTGGAGTGTTATGAGATATTAAAGTAAACAACATGTTCTGATGTACTGTGTTAAAAATAAGGAGAATGATAGGACATGACTGATTTCCTGAAACCGTTGTTTTGGGACAAAAGTGTTTACTATGTTTTGACTTGAGGCTGCTTTGGGAGGAAAAGTGTTTATGTTTTGACTTGAGGTTGCTTTGTGAGGAAAAGCGTTTACTACGTCTTGACTTGAGGTTGCTTTGGGAGGAAAAGTGTTTACTATGTTTTGACAGGTTGTTTTGGGAGGAAAAGTGTTTACTACATTTTGACTTGAGGTTGCTTGGGGAGGAAAAGTGTTTACAATGTTTTGGCTTGAGGTTGCTTTGGGAGGAAAAGCGTTTACTACATCTTGATGAGGTTGCTTTGGGAGGAAAAGTGTTTACTACATTTTGACGAGGTTGCTTTGGGAGGAAAAGTGTTTACTACATTTTGACGAGGTTGCTTGGGGAGGAAAAGTGTTTACTACATTTTGACGATAGAGGTGGTTTTACACACACAAACGAAAGACAAATGAGGATGTCCTGAAAGAGGCTGTTGTAAAAAGAAGTCTTTAATCCGAAGCGGTCGATTCTTTGGGAATATTTTTTTTTAAAGTATCCCGATATAATTAGGACATATAGTGTAATAAATTCAAGACAATAAAGTAACTTCTTCCCCTCTCCACTCAGTCCAAATAGAGTAAATTCTTTGGGCATATTTTGAGAAAATGATAGAATACATTGTGAAAAAAAAGAGCATGTTTGTTAGAGAAGTACATTGGAAAATAACCAAAAGAAAAGATAATAAACACTTGTGTTGGAATAGAGTAACTTAAAAACAATTGGTATCACAACACTAGGACAGGAAGTTGTGGAGAAATGTAATAGCCTACATGGCATTTTACAAAACAATCATTAAGAATCGCTTTTCACAAATATTTGAGCTTTGAAGTGTAAAAAAAACCCAGCATTTTATATAAAGGACTCTTATTGTTCAAGACGCTTGGGAATAGTCAAATATTGCCTTAAAACCTTTTGATCCAGGATTCTGCACAAGCCTAAATTTGTAGAATGTAAAGTGCTGACAAACAAAATGTTACTCTAGCGTTTATGTAAAACCAGTATTGTAAAAATGTGAATTATTGATTGCAAATTAAAACATGATGATTGTGAGGGTAATATTACTCCTTTTAGTCACGTTGCTGGGAAAGGATAGACAAAATATATATTTGGTTTAGGAATGTGATACCATATATAACGAGAGCTACTGAAAGAAAAGGAAGAGAAAATTAGAATATGTGTAGGGGTGAATAGAAGCACATTCTAATGACTGAGAAAGTGAAGGTCACCTCATCCCCCTATTCACTGCAGAATGAATGGAAATGAGAGAGCTGGCACATTTTGTCGAGAAGGGAAGATGGCAAACCAAAGCAATAATAAAAATAGTTTGTAATTGGCAAGGACAAGATGAAAAGTTAAAGCATTAATAAAATTATTTACACAAAATTTTGAAACTTGACATCTACTCTGAAAAAATAAGATCTTACTGCTACAAAGAACTTCCAGATTAGAGCCACAAACAAAAATAAATCCAGAATTAGAGCCTACCAGTCAAAGAACATCTGGAGTTGGATAAAAATAGACCATAGTGCTCACTGCCATGTTAAGGATATTAATTTTCAGATCAAAAACCAGCCAAAACAGATTGATACAACTGTGACAAATTAAAACTGACAAGGGAAAACTCGAATGGCTTGGCTATATCTCGCTGATAATTTTTATGTAATATTGTGGATGTGACTATTATTTAGTCATGTTTGAGGCAAAAGATTTGATGAATGGATAGAAATAGAATGAGGTATTTGAATGAACATAGGTATAGGTGCACAGAAAGAGATTTCACAATTTACAGAATTACGAACATAATATAGTAATTTCAGCAATGAAGTCTTTAAAAGCACAGGATAAATATTTGAGAGGTGAACATACTTTTTTTTCAGGAGTTGAAGACTAAATGGTTCAGTTATAAAATTGACTAGTACGGTATATGGCAAATAAATAAATATTACACGCATAAAGGTATGTTTCAGGCATTCATGAGAAATAGAGAAGTAGAAAACCAGACAACATAGAAACAACAGAAGTGATAGGCTTGCCGGAGAATCGAACCCAGAACAATTTGTTTAAATGTTTATAGTATATTAAGGCGCAGTACGACTTACTAGCAGCAGAGGTATAATGGTATTACTTGCACCCACACTTTTCAACAGAAATGGCAACCAATAAATGGCACCGATGAGTCAACAGAACAAAAACATCAAATGTTGTAAAGATAACGTATGATAACTCCGTATACATTAGCAGCCGCAGGACTTTCAAGATGTTAGAACTCTTTAAATGGACTTGATTCTTCATGTTATTCTCATACAGCATCAGATGAATTACAGAGTCTTTCCTATTCCAGGTGTGTTAAACGATCCTTCATACTTCTGATCTCACTTTTAATTCTTGTCTCTAGAAAAGTACTTTTGGATTCAAATAGTTTGCTTTGTTTCTATTGTTCGACCGTGATGTTCCTTTCTTTGTATCTTACCCATGCAATATTACGTGATGCCAAAATTATTTCTTAGTCTCACGGCTTTCTTAAATTCCATAAATCCTTTAGAGTGTTACCAGTGCTAGGTTCTCTCGTGACATTTTGATTATATGACATTCTGTTTAATGCTTGTATGTATCTTGTTAAAATATGGCATTTATGTTTTGTAACTAAGAAAAAAATACCAGGAGGGGGGAAAATATTATTGCCACAACATAGGCAGCCAACATTTAACATTAATGGAGCGATACCAGCACTGAAAAACATTAATGGAGCAGTTTTCTGCAACACAAAACTAGAGCTATACCGTACCAGAAAACATTAAACATTAATGTAGAGCAATACTGGACAACAAAAAACATGGAGTGATGCTGAGCAATGTTAATGAAGTGACAGCTTGGAACATGGCGTGATGCCAGACAGCTTAAAACATACCCAGAGTGATACTGGACAACATAAAGTAAAAAGGAGCAATATTAGAGTAAGTCCATCTTGTATATGCAGTAGTATGATAGCTATTTAAAGTCATGATAATAGTAATGGCATAAATAATAAGATTCAGATAATTTTAAAATGACAAAAATACAAGATAAAATCTGCTCATTATTTTGTGGATTATGTTTATGGTGATAAGGTGAAGGGGAGGAATTGGGCAGTTGACATAGATGCAAAAAGCATATTTTATTGAAACACAAGGTGATATTCTGTGGATTGGCCAGGAATGAAAAGAGAAATAATGAAGTATGGCATCAGAATTGGACAAAATAGTTTGGGTAGACAGTAGGACATATTAATATTCATTTAAAATTGTTTAAGGCAAGTTTATTATTACCGGTACTTTAAATAAGTAATACTTTGATAGTCTTAAAAAAAAATAGTTTAAGACAAACAGGTTAGTGAAGGAAATGAAAGTGTAATGGAAACTTGAGATGTGGACAGAAAATAGTCTGTGCTTTTTGATGTTCTGTTCTGTTCTGATGCACCTTTGATTTCTTTAACTGCTGTCATATAGCTCTGCAGACCACAGTAATGCCGCATATGAAATATATTGAAGGAATAGGAATACATGAGTATGATCTGTGACATCTTAGTAGTAAAAAATGTTACCTTACGGTTTATGGGTATGATCTGTGACATGTTAGTGGTGCATTTAAAAAAGTGTAACCTTGAGGTTTATGGGTTGAGTTTCAGATGGCATGATATATTCTGTTCACTTTTGTGCATACATCAGCTAATTGACAGCATGTTGGTTGTGTTTGCTGGAGGATTGACTGTATGTTGGTTGGTTAATGTGTTTACTGCATTGGCTGTATATTGGTTGCTTAGGCTGTTTACCTGAGGATTGACTATTGGCTGCTTAATGTGTTTACTGCAGGATTGACTGTATATTGGTTGCATAATGTGTTTACTGGAGGATTGACTATATTTGTTGCTTAGGCTGTTTACCTGAGGATTGACTGCATATTGGTTGCTTAATGCTTTAACCAGAGGATTGACTATTGGTTGGTGAATGTGTTTATTGGACGGTTCTGTTTACTGGAAGATGGGCAGGTTGCTTAATGTCTTTACTGGATGATTGACTGTATATTGGTTAGTTAATGTCTTTACCGGAGGATTGACTGCATATTAGTTGCTTAATGTGTTTAAAGGTGAATTGACTGTATATTGTGTTTACCAGAGAATTTACTGTATGTTGGTCACTTAAGGTGTACTATGCACTGCTGTCCAGATAAGATAGAAGGTACTATTCGCTACCATGCAGGATAAGATAGAATGTACTACACGTTGCCATCCTGAGTTGAATAAGATGGAATGCACCATGCGCTACCATCCAGAGTAGGATATCCAGCATTGGGTTAGATAGAATGCGCTACCATCCAGAGTTGGGTTAGATAGAATGCGCTACCATCGAGAGTTGGGTAAGACAGATTTTACTGTGTGCTAACATCTAGAGTTGGATAAGGTAGAATGTACTATGGTCTACCATGCGGGAAAAAAATAATACTATGTGCTAATATCCAGAGTTGGATAAGATAAAATGTACTATGGACTACCAAACAGAGTGAGGAAAGAATGTATTATGTGCTACCATAAAGAGATGGGAAAGAATGTACTATAGGCTGCCATACAGAGTTGGGAAAGAATGTATTAGGCGCAACCATACAGAGTTGGGAAAGAATGTATTAGGCGCTACCATACAGAGTTGGGAAAGACTATTATGCGTTACTGTACAGAGTTGGGAAAGACTGTATTGTGCATTACTGTACAGAGTTGGGAAAGACTATTATGCGTTACTGTACAGAGTTGGGACAGACTGTGTTATGCGTTACTGTGTTACTGTACAGAGTTGGGAAAGACTGCATTATGCGTTACTGTACAATGCACTACTGTACAGAGTTGGGAAAGACTGTATTATGCGTTACTGTACAGAGCCAGGAAAGACTGTATTATGCATTACTGTACAGAGTCGGGAAAGACTATTATGTGTTTCTGTACAGAGTCGGGAAAGAATGTATTATGGGTTTCCATACAGAGTCGGGAAAATATATTGTGCGCTACCATACTGAGTCGGGAAAGAATGTATTGTGCGCTACCAAACAGAGTCAAGAAAGAATGTATTGTGCGCTACCATACAGAGTCGGGAAAGAATGTACTGTGCGCTACCATACAGTTGGGAAAGAATGTACTGTGCGCTACCATACAGAGTCGGGTAAGAATGTACTGTGCGTTACCATACAGAGTCAGGAAAGAATGTACTGTGCACTTCCATACAGAGTCGGGGAAAGAATATACTGTGCGCTACCATACAGAGTCGGGGAAAGAATGTACTGTGCGATACCATACAGAGTCGGGGAAAGAATGTACTGTGCGATACCATACAGAGTCGGGTAAGAATGTACTGTGCGCTACCATACAACAGGAGGGTAAGAATGTACTATTCGCTACCATTCAGAGTCGGGAAAGAATGTACTGTGCCCTACCATTCAGAGTCGGGAAAGAATGTACTGTGCGCTACCATACAGAGTCAGGAAAGAATGTACTGTCCGCTACCATACAGAGTCGGG
Source organism: Oreohelix idahoensis (assembly GCA_024509875.1). Taxonomy (NCBI): domain Eukaryota; kingdom Metazoa; phylum Mollusca; class Gastropoda; order Stylommatophora; family Oreohelicidae; genus Oreohelix; species Oreohelix idahoensis. Next base: position 20,730 of record JAMPIV010022085.1, read on the forward strand.
TAAGAATGTACTGTGCGCTACCATACAACAGAGTCGGGTAAGAATGTACTGTGCGCTACCATACAACAGAGTTGGGTAAGAATGTACTGTGCGCTACCATACAACAGAGTCGGGTAAGAATGTACTGTGCGCTACCATACAACAGAGTCGGGTAAGAATGTACTGTGCGCTACCATACAACAGAGTCGGGTAAGAATGTACTGTGCGCTACCATACAGCAGAGTCGGGTAAGAATGTACTGTGCGCTACCATACAGCAGAGTCGGGTAAGAATGTACTGTGCGCTACCATACAGCAGAGTCGGGTAAGAATGTACTGTGCGCTACCATACAGCAGAGTCGGGTAAGAATGTACTGTGCGCTACCATACAGCAGAGTCGGGTAAGAATGTACTGTGCGCTACCATACAGCAGAGTCGGGTAAGAATGTACTGTGCGCTACCATACAGCAGAGTCGTGAAAGAATGTACTGTGCACTACCATACAGAGTCGGGAAAGAATGTACTGTGTGCTACCATACAGAGTCGAAAGAATGTACTGTGCGCTACCATACAGAGTCGAAAGAATGTACTGTGCGCTACTACCATAGAGATTTGGAAAGAATGCACTGTGCGCTACCACCATAGAGATTTGGGAAGAATGCACTGTGTGCTACCACCATAGAGATTTGGGAACGAATGTATTGTGCGCAACCATACAGAGTCGGGAACGAATGTATTGTGCGAGAGTCGTGAAAGAATGTACTGTGCGCTACCATACAGAGTCGGGAGAATGTACTGTGTGCTACCATAGAGATTTGGAAAGAATGCACTGTGCGCTACCACCATAGAGATTTGGGAAGAATGCACTGTGCGCTACCACCATAGAGATTTGGGAAGAATGCACTGTGCACTACCACCATAGAGATTTGGGAACGAATGTATTGTGCGCAACCATACAGAGTCGGGAACGAATGTATTGTGCGCTACCATACAGAGTCGGGAACGAATGTATTGTGCGCTACAATACAGAGTCGAGAAAAAATGTATTATGCGTTACCATACAGAGTCGAGAAAGAATATATTATGTGCTACTATACAGAGTCAGGAAAGAAAGTACTTTGCGGTACCATCCAGAGTTGGGACAGAACCATTCAGTCTGAAAAGAATGTACTGTGCACTAACATGCAAAGTTGAGATATAACCATACAGAGATGTGAAAGAATGTGTAATGCAATACCATCCAGGGTAAGAATGTACTGTGCGCTACCATACAGAGTCGGGAAAGAATGTACTGTGCGCTACCATACAGAGTCGGGAAAGAATGTACTGTGCGCTACCATACAGAGTCGGGGAAAGAATATACTGTGCGCTACCATACAGAGTCGGGGAAAGAATATACTGTGCGCTACCATACAACAGAGCCGGGTAAGAATGTACTATTCACTACCATACAACAGAGTCGGGTAAGAATGTACTGTGCGCTACCATACAGAGTCGGGACAGAATGTATTGTGCGCTACCATACAGAGTCGGGACAGAATGTATTGTGCGCTACCATACAGTCGGGAAAGTATGTATTGTTCGCTACTATACAGAATCGGGAAAGAATGTATTGTTCGCTACCGTACAGAGTCGGGAAAGAATGTATTATGCGCTACCATATAGAGTCGGGAAAGAATGTACTTTGCGGTACCATCCAGAGTTGGGACAGAATCATTCAGTCTTAAAAGAATGTACTGTGCACTAACATGCAAAGTTGAGATATAACCATACAGAGATGGGAAATAATGTGTAATGCGATACCATCCAGAGTCAGGAAAGAACCATTCAGAGTCTGAAAAGAATGTACTGTTCGCTAGTTGGGAAAGAATGTAATATGCACTACAATACAGAGTCAGGAAAGAATGTACTATGTGCTACCATACAAAGTTGGGAAAGAACCATACAGTTGGGAAAGAATGTTCTACGTACTACCATCCAAATCAGGGTATAAACCATACAGAGTTGAGCAGTTGGGTAAGAATGTTCTACGCACTACCATCCAAATCGGGGTATAAACCAGCAGTCGAGAAAGAATGTATTATGCGATACCATCCAAAATCGGTTCCGTACAATCAGGAAAGAATGTACTGTGCGCGCTACCATATATATAGCCAGGAAAGAATGTATGCTGCGCTACCATACATAATCAGGAAAGAATGTACAATGCGCTAGAATAGAGTCATGAAAGAATGTACTAGGCGCTACCATATAGAGTCGGGAAAGAATGTACTAAGTGCTACCATTCATGGTTGGGAAAGAATGTACTAGGCGTTACCATACATAGTCAGGGAAAGAATGTGTACTATGCACTATCATCCTAAGTTGAGAAAGAATGTACTGTATGCTACCTACCATACATAGTAGAGTCAGGAAAGAATGTGGTATGCGATATCATCCAAAGTTGGGAAAAAAAACCACACAGAGTTGCGAAAGAATGTACTATGCACTACCACCATACAGAGTCAGGAAAGAATGTACTGTGCACTACCATTTAGTCTGAAAAAATGTACTATGCGCCACCATCTAGAGTTGGAAAATAATGTACTGTGTGATAACTATCCAGAGTCGGTACAGAATGTACTGTCGAAACCATCCAGAGTCGGGAAAGAACCATACAGAGTCGATAAACAATGTACTATGCGCTACCTTACATAGTCGATAAACAATGTACTATGCGCTACCATACATAGTCGATAAACAATGTACTATGCGCTACCTTACATAGTCAATAAAGAATGTACTATGTGCTACCATACAGAGCCGGGAAAGAATGTACAATGCGCCACCTTAGATAGTCGAGAAAGAATGTACTATGCCCTACCATACATATTCGAGAAAGGATGTACTAGGCGCTAACCTACATAGTCGAGAAAGAATGTACTATGTGACATCATCCTAAGTTAGGAAAGAATGTACTATGTGTTACCATACATAGCCGAGTTGGGAAAAAATGTGCTTGCTATATCCTCTAAAGTTGGGAAAGAACCACAGAGTTGCGAAAGAATGTTTTGTGCACTACCATACAGAGTCGGGGAAAAAAATGTACTTATGCACTATCATCCAGAGTCTGAAAAAATGTACTATGTGCTATCATCCAGAGTCGGAACATAATGTACTGCGTGATACCATACAAAGTTAGGACAGAATGTACTGTGCAAAACCATCCAAAGTCGGGAAAAAACCATACAGAGTCAGGAAAGAATGTACCATGCAACACTATCCAGAGTTGAAAAAGAATATACTGTGCGCTACCATAGATAGTCGATAAAGAATGTACTATGCGCTACCATACATAGTTGATAAAGAATGTACGATGCGTTACCTTACACCTACTATATAGTCAGGAAAGAATGTACAATGCACTACCATACATAGTCGATAAAGTATGTACTATGCGCTATCTTACATAGTCGATAAAGAATTACCAGGCACTATCTTACATAGTCGATAAAGGAAGCACTATGCACTACTTTACATAGTCGGGAAAGAATGTACAATGTGCTACCACACATAGTTGATAAAGTATGTACTATGCGCACTATCTTACATAGTTGATAAAGAATGTACACTGCGCTGCCTTACATAGTGGATAAAGAATATACTATGCTCTACTGCAAAAGAATGTACTGTGCACTTGTACTGTGCACTATTATACAGAGAGGGGAAAGAACGTACTACGCGATACCATCCAGAGTTGGCTTAGAATGTACTGTGTGATACCATCCAAAATCTGAAAGAATATACTGTGTGCTATTTTACTGAGTTTTTGAAGAGATGGGCTGAGCACTTCATGGAGGTGCTAAACAGACCACCACCAACAGTAAAACCTGATTTTAATAATGAAACATCCACAACCACTTTGCCAATAACTTGCGATGAATTCACGCTGGACGAGATCAAACAAGCCGTTAAAAGATTAAAAAATTTTAAAGCTGCTGGAGTTGACGAAATTTCAGGGGAAATGATTAAAGCAGTTAATGACAACAACCTCTTGAGAATTTTAGATATTATAAATGAAGTATGGAGAGAAGAACAACCACCACAACAATGGAAAGACAGTATTATTGTAAAGTTACCGAAGAAAGGTGATCTATCAGACTGTAATAACTGGCGTGGTATATCTCTATTATCAGTACCTGGAAAATTATTATGTTGCATGATGTTAGAAAGACTTAAATTGCATGCTGACGAAAAGATCAGAGAAGAACAAGCGGGTTTCAGGCCGAAACGATCATGTATTGATCAAATATTCACACTAAGAACAATTATAGAAGAATCAGTGGAAAGGCAATCGCCACTTATTATCACCTTCGTCGATTTTCAAAAAGCCTTTGATAGTCTACACCGCCCATCATTGTGGAAGATACTTACAATCTATGGTTTTCCAACAAAATATGTGAATATAATCAAGCGCTATATGACAATGCAAGATGTTGTGTTAGAACAAATAAAGGGAATACAGAATGGTTTACAGTAGAAACAGGGGTGAAACAAGGCTGTATTATGTCACCACTACTTTTTGGAATAGCTATTGATTGGGTTATGAGAAACTATACCCACAATGAACAATTGGGTATAAAATGGACAAATGGAAAATTCCTGGGGGACCTGGATTTCGCAGATGATGTAGCATTCTTAAGTTCAACACCAAGACAATCCCAAGAAGCAATAAATAATTTGTGTCATCTCTCGGTTAAAATTGGTCTCCAAATAAATGCCTCTAAAACTAAAGCTATGAACTTTTCTAACGAGACCTTTGATATCATCTTGAACGGGGAAAAACTACAGAAAGTTGAAAGTTTCAATTATTTAGGCAGTAAAATGACTCAGGATGGTGACACAACAAGAGAAATCCATACTAGAATTGCTTTGGCAGCTAGCGCCTTCAATAGTTTATCTAACATGTGGAAATTACGATCATTGAATATACATACCAAGCTTCGTCTGTTTAATTCAAATGTTATCTCAGTGTTAACATACGGCTGTGAGAGTTGGAAAATAACAAAATCATTGGAGAACAAGCTGAATACATTCGAGAACAAATGTCTTAGAAAACTCATGAACATCAGTTGGAAAGAATTCAAGACTAATCGACAAATAAGAGAAGACTCTAGGCAGAAATATGTCTCCGACTATATAAGGAAAAGACGATGGTCATATATCGGTCATGTCCTACGAATGCAAAACAACAGAATACCACTACAGGCGCTCACTTGGGTTCCTGAGGGTAAGCGGAAAAAAGGAAGACCAAAAGAAACACTCAGAAGAACAATAATAAGAGAAGGAAGAACGTTGGGCCTAAATAATGTGCAAGAGCTAAGAGGAGTGGCGTCACAACGAACAACCTGGAGAGCACTGGTTTCTGCCTTATGCGCCGTGTTTGGCGCTTAAAGAATTTATTATTATTATTATTATTATTTTACTGAGTTGGGAAAGAATGTACTATGTGCACTATGCGCTACCATCCAGAGTTGGGAAAAAAAATGTATTATGGGCTACCATACAGAGTCGGGGAAAGAATGTATTGTGGGCTACCATACAGTCATTAAAGAATGTATGATGCATTACCATACACCTACCATATAGTCAGGAAAGAATTTACTATGCTCTACCATATAGAGTTGGGAAAGAATGTACTATGTGCTATCATCCTAAGTACGTGATACCATCCAGAGTTGGCTTAGAATGATCTGTGTGATACCATCCAAAATCCGAAAGAATATACTATGTGCTACCATACTGAGTTGGGAAAGAATGTACTATGGGCTACCATACAGTCATAAAAGAATGTACTATGGGCTACCATACAGAGTTGTGAAAGAATGTATTATTCATTACCATAGAGTTTTTTAAAATGTACTATGCGCTGCTATCCGGAGTCGAAAAAATGTACTATGCGTTACCATCCAGAGTAGGGAAAGAATGTACTATGTGATACCATAAAGAGTCGGGAAAGAATGTATTGTGGGCTACCATACAGATTCGGGAAAGAATGTATTGTGCACTAAAATCCAAAGTTGAGATATAACTATACAGAGTCTGATAACTATACAGAGTCTGGAAAAAATGTACTATGCGTTACCATCCGGAGTCGGAAAAAAGTGTACTATGCGCTACCATCCAGAGTCAGGAAAAAATGTAATATGCGCTACCATCCGGAGTTGGGAAAAAATGTACTAACAGAGTCGGGAAAGAATGTATTGTGGGCTCTATAAGAGTTGGGAAAGAATGTATTAACTATTATGGGCTACCATACAAAGTCAGGAATGAATGTATTGTGGGCTACCATACAGATTCAGGAAAGAATGTAATGTGCGCTACCATACAGAGTCGGGAAAGAATGTACTATGCAGTACCATCCAGAGTTGGGAAAGAACCATACAGAGCCTGAAAAGAATGTACTGTCAATAAAATCCAAAGTTGAGATAACCATACAGTAGGGAAAGATTGTGCTTTGCAATACAATCCTGAGTCAGGAAAGAACATTCTGAGTCTGGAAAGAATGTACTGTACGCTACCATTCAGAATCGGGAAAGAATGTACCATGCAACACTATCTAGAGTCAAATGAATATACTATGCCACTACCATACATAGTCATTGAAGAATGTACTATGCGCTACCTTACATAGTCGATGAAGAATGTACTATGCGCTACCTTACGTATTCGATCAAGAATGTGCTATGCGCTACCTTACATGGTCGATAAAGAATGTACTATGCGCTACCTTACATAGTTGATAAAGAATGTACTATGCGCTACCTTACATAGTCGATAAAGTATGTACTATGCGCTACCGTACAGTCATTAAAGAATATATGATATACACCTACCATATAGAGTCCGGAAAGAATGTACTGTGCTGTACCATACATAGTCGATAAAGAATGAACTATGCGCTACCATAAAGAGTTGGGAAAGAATGTACTATGCTCTACCATATAGAGTTGGGAAAGAATGTACTATGTGCTATCATCCTAAGTCGGAAAAGAATGTACTATGCATCGCCATACAAAGTCAGGGAAAGAATGTACTATGCGATATTGTACAAAGTTGGGAAAGAACCACACAGAGCTGCAAAATAATGTACTGTGCACTATCATACAGAGACGGGAAAGAATGTACTACATGATACCATCCAAAGTTGGCTTAGAATGTACTGTTTGATACCATCTACAGAGTTGTGAAAGAATGTACAGAGTCATAAAAGAATGTACTATGGGCTACCATACAGAGTTGTAAAAGAATGTATTATTCATTACCATACAGAGTCGGCAAAAATGTACTATCCGCTACCATCCAGAGTATGGAAAGAATGTACTATGTGATACCATACAGAGTCAGGAAAGAACCATTCAAAGTCTGAAAAGAATGTACTGTACGCTACCATTCAGAATTGGGAAAGAATGTACTGTGCGCTAACATCCAAAGTTGAGATACACCATACAGAGTCAGAATGAATGTACTATGTGATGATACTATCCAGTGTCAGGAAAGAAAGTACTATGTGCTACCATACAAAGTTGGGAAAGAATGTAGTATGGGCTACCATACGGAGTCAAGAAAGAATGTACTATACTCTACCATGCAGAGATGGGAAAGAATGTAATATGCGCTACCATACAGAGTCGAGAAAGAATGTACTATGGGCTACCATACAGAGTTGTGAAAAGAATGTATTATGCATTTCCTTACAGAGTCTGGAAAAAAATGTACTATGCGCTGCCATCCAGAGGAAAGAATGTACTGTGTGAAACCATCCAGAGTCTGGGAAAAAATGTACTACGTGCTACCAGTGTAAGGGAAGAATGTACTATATAATACCATCCAGAGTCAGGAAAGAATGTACTATGTGATACTCTACAGAGTCAGGAAAGAATGTATTGTGTGATACCATCCAGATTTAGGAAAGAATGTACTGTGTGATACCATATAAAGAATGTACTAGTCCAGGATTAAGATAAAATGTACTATGCAGTATCATCCATAGTTGGATATGCAGTACCATCCAGAATTGAATAGGAATCTAATGTGTACTACCAAAAAAATTTTTTTTTCTGTCTTGTGTTCCATCCCACTAAGATACACCAGCTGTATCATTTTAAAAGTATTTGGCATTTTTTTTTTTTGAAGATGATGGAATTGGATGTACTGTCCTACTTATTAGTTAAGAAATTCGGAAGTTATATGCCCAAAGTCATGGAAATTTTGGTCAAGCAACCTAACATTTATACATGATGCCAATGTGTACATAATACTGTTATGAGAGGTAACTGAATATGCATGTACCACTTTACGTCCTCATGGAATTTATTAATGAATTTGGCGATTGTGTTGTCACAACCTAAGATAGGATCTGTGCACGTAATGCTGTCATGAGAGGTAACTGAATATATACATGCTCCACTTTAAGTGCTCATGGAATTTATTAATAAATTCAGCAGTTATAATGTCGCAGCCAAGTCCTCATGGAATTTTTTAAAGAATTTGGCAATTATGTTGTTGCAGCCTTGTATTTGTGCACAAAAAGCTGTCATGTAGTGTAGAAAAATATGCGTACATCACTTTGGTAGCCCAATGAATTTGGTGGTTACAATGCCACATTTTAGCATTTGTGTACATAACTGCTGTTGTGAGACATAACAAAATATATTTGCTCCACTTTTATACCTTCGGAAAATTTGAATGAATTTGGCAGTTGTAATGTTGTCGCAACTGGTATTAGCATACCTAAATCTGTTGTTCAGAGGTAACGCAATACAAAACAGCTATATACCTCATGGAATATGTGAATGAATTTGGCAGTGTTTCCATTCTGAGACACCTTCATCTTGGGTTAAACAAAATATTTCATGTCTAAGGACGACTGGAACATTAATTTATTAACTTAATACAAGGTATTTGTCATTTAAGAAAAGCAATGTTTAGGAGGCAATGTGAAGAAGCAAAATTTGAGATCCCAGGAGTAGATGAAAGAGCAGAATTTGAGCTAACTGAAGTGCATGAAGGAGAGAGATTGAATTAATGGAAGTGAATAAAAGTGAACAAAGGAGATAGATTGCGCTAATGGAATTGAATAAATTAGCACAATTGAGCAAAAATAAAGGAGCAGATTTGAGGTCATTGGAATGAAGTTACATTATCTTTAAAAAGAAAACGCAGTGCTTAAAAAGTGTGAATCACTTGGATGATTTTTGCTGCATTAAAGAAATGCATGCATGTGGGGGGAAAAAATTGAACCTAGTAGTTGTTGACGCATACGTTTTTATTTCTATTGCTGATAAAATTGAGTGAGGTGTTTCCAGTATCTCTCCTCCGAAGACTGATAGACTGAAGCATTTTATATACTGTGAAAACATTTTCAAATTAACGAATCGGAGAATTGATTGGATAGAAAATATGATTCTGAATGAAGAATAAGATATGGCCAGGAAAGAGAAAACTCAAAAGATTCTGTGAAGCTAATTGGGAAAGAATGTAGATCTTGAAAAAAAATCTGAAATTGTCTAGGAAGATGGTCTGAGAAAGAATAAGGCATGTAACAAAATAATCTTGAGGTAGTAATGAAACTGTGTGCAACTTTAAACACTTCAAGCTACATACTTTAAAAAAAAAAAATGATTCATCGAAAGAATCGGAGATAATTAGAAAGAATGCCCAGCTTTAGAAGAATACAGTCAGCAGAGAGCACCATTGTGAGATCAGATAGTAATGGAAGGACATAAAATACTGCTTATGTTAGGGGAGAACGGGGGGTAGGAAGGGAATTTTTTTACCATGGGTGACATTTTCTGTTGACTAGAGAATAACTTCGATTACGGAAACAACAGCAAATGGATTGATTTGCCGTTGCCCTAAAGACGCCAATAGGCGTGATGGGAAACAATGGCAAAGAAAACCTATCTGCTGTTGCCCTAAGACGCCACTAGGCGTAATGGCCACTGACTGCTTTGACGGTTGGTGGCTAAGGACGGAAGAAGAAGAAGAAGAAGAGAATAATATGGGTAGCTGTGTAATGAATAGTTGTGATCACATCCATAAGGCGTTGGTCTTTGTTTGCCACGAGTAGATAGTCTAAAATGTGGTTTAGCTTCTTTTTCCACTTGTGCAAATGGCATCCGCTCTGTCAGGATTTGAGCCCAGTTTCAGACATAATCATCTTGGATAACTGTTTATTGAAATTAGATGTTGTGTTATGATAACTGTACTGCCTCTCTGAACATTGTTTTAGTCAATGAAATTGAAGTTTTTTTGGTGTGATTTATAACGCGTGTATTTGTTTAACAGGTAGAAATGAGCCATGATTATCACATCACACATTTTTTTGGACTCTAGTATGATTATAGGGAGCAACTGTGATTTACAGCGCTCGATTTGTTAAATAGGAAGAATGAGGCATGATTATCACGTCACATGCATTTTTTGGACACTAGTATAGTTAAAGGGTACGATTATTGCTTTGACAATGTTAATTTTTATTTGTAATCTTTGTTTTCTGTTTGCGCATGTGGCTGATAAAGGTTAATCCTAAAATCTCCAGTAATCCCAAAATGTCCTATTTTCTAATGTATTGTTCCTTCATAAAAGTGACTTCGGTATCATTTTTCATTTGTGTTTTACTTGACCATGTTGGCGTGTTAGAAGAGGCCATAGCATACCCGTAAGAGAAAAATGAATGTTGATTAAAGGGAAAGTTCAGCTGCAATAAAATGGCTTGTATACTATTTTATTCTCATAGCTTGTTAGTATACTATTTTATTCTCATAGCTTGTTAGTATACTATTTTATTCTCATAACTTTTTAATATACCGGTACCATCTTATTGTCATAACTGTTTGCAGGGGCTATAGCATATCCGTAGAGAGGAAAACAAAAATAGATTATCTTGAAAGTCGGTTCCAACAAAATGAATTTTATACAATTTCATTCTTAATTACTGAGCTTTGTTTAATTGAGTCTCTGATCTGTATTGCATAAACCGCTTGGCCATCTACTCTTCCATCTTACTTTCACCGATATAATTTGCAGTTGTAGCGAGAATTTTAGTAACACACTTGTCCATTTTGTTTCAGAAGAAACTCCTTTTGTATACGCTCTATAAGTTTTATGTAGGACTGTGCATGCATTGTTGGCTTTACACTTTGACTTTCCTGCCACTTTTATACATTTGTCAATTTATTTGGTTTAAAAGTGAAAATAATAAATAGGACACTTCTAACACGTACACTTGTCCCTCAATGACTAATAATTATGCATTTTACCATCATTCATTTAATTCCAGTATTACGATTATGTAGCTTTTCTTTTATTGTTTTTAAAAGTATTTACATCTTGACGGCATTCATACATACACATAATAGTTCGTGATATTATTTTTACGCTCACCGTTGATATAATAGTATCCATCCTCACTATTTGACACAGTCAAAAACATAAACATATTTCTTATTTTAATATACTCTTAATATTCTTTGACTACTTGTTCTTTAATTCGTTACTAAATAAATGAGCATAGCTCCCATTCTCATTGCAATTAGGATAATTTGCTTCCCTTACAACATAGTTCTGTCAGTTTAATAATAGATAACCCGCTTGCTCTCTTATTGCATGAGCACTGGTTTTTTTTAAAAATACTTTCAGCAAGGCACACCCCATTCGTATCTAACCACAAGAGCTATTCATTGTATTAGAGCACATGTCTAAATATTTAAAATTAACCTCGTGGTCTGGTGTATAGGTGATTAAATCTCATAACTGTAGTTAAATCACTGCCTGGTGGCATTACATCTTATTGTAATTACACGTTTATCACCTCTCACTTTTAAATTGCAGATCACTGTAGCAAAAGTTTCTTCATTGCATATACGGTAGTCTTAACACTATTAAAATTACAGCTTTATTTTATTGACAAATAAAATTAGTCACAACTTTCTTGTGTTTTTGCAAGGCTGATTTGGTCCATGTTTACTGAATACATTATCCTTCTGTAGGTAACATTTACAGCCTTAATTAACTAATAGGATAATTATCCCCTTTGATTTAAACACAGCTCTGTTCTGATTATTTTTAAAGTGTATTCTTTTTACCAGTTTAGTCCCGTCAATTTCACTAATGCAGCATTGCTTGCTTGTCACAATAAGATATTATTCCAGCTTGCCACTTTAATATGTTGTGCTCTAGTGAAGACTGATCTTTCTAAAACGTGTTGGTTATTTTGCCAAAGAGTTGTTTTGAAAGATTGATTGGTTATCTTGCCAAAGAGTTGTCTTGAAAGATTGATTGGTTATCTTGTTCTGGTTTAAAAATGACATTAATAAATTGCACACTTGTTGTGACCCTGATTGGTAAACTTGTAAAGACTTTCCTTGTAGTCTAGTTTTTATTTACTGTGTTTCTCGTGTTAATATGTTCTGTCTTTCTCATCGTTTCCTATTTTGAGCCTCAAAAATCACATTTTTCTAGCATATTATGCATTTGTAAAACTGACTTTTGTCAATTTTTTTTTTTACAATTTACTTGAGAAGTAGAGCGAATACATAGAACCTACATTTCTGTCTAAATATACACATGAATTGCCGTGATACGCATAGTTCATTGTTATTCTTGCGCTGTTCTTTTTGGTTATCTTGCCAAAGAGTTCTCTTGAAAGATTGATTGGTTATCTTGCCAAAAAGATTCAATGTAGATGATTGATTGGTTATCTTGCCAAAGAGTTGTGTTGAAGATTGATAATTCCGCCTTGCCACTTTGTGTTATGTTCTGATGAAGACTGATCTCTCAAAACAGTAGTGTTGGTTATCTTGCCAAAGAGTTGTGCTGAAGATTGATTGGTTATCTTGCCAGAAAGTTGAGTTGAACATTGATCTTGCCAGAATGTTGTTTGTGGAGTGCTGTAACGTGCACAAAATTTTATTAAGTTATTAATCGTTCAACAATTACTGTTTTAAATTTTTTAATGTATCAATTTCGAGCTTTTCCCCCTCTTTGCTGCATTTGACCTAATCAGTGTAGACTAAGGTCCATCATTTTTCTGCGGAGTTAGTCCAACTATAAAAATCTAAATACTAACCGTGAAGAAATCCTGGCATTGAGTATATTTTCATTTTCCTGAGTATTTGGTCATTCAACACTTCTTGGTTACATAGAGTATATTTTAAACCATATTTTCGTTTACTAACTATGGTTATTACATACTTCCAACTGTACTTAGCACTTCGTGGTCGATTACAATGAATATATTTTTTTAATCTCTATTTTCATTCATTAGTACACTTAAACTCTTGATTTCTCAGATGGAAAAGACTCCCTAAATAACAATGGAAAAGACAACTAAACATTAGAATTAGAAACAGAAAAATATGATGCAATACAGAAGGATGTTGAAATTAGAAACATTAGAATTAGAATAATATGATGGAATTACAGAAGGATGTGGAAATTAGAAACAATAGAAATAGAATAATATGACGATAATACGATGGAATTATAGAAGGATGTGGAAATTCAAAACATTAGAATTAAAATAATACGATGGAATTATAGAAGGATGTGGAAATTAGAAACAGAATAATACGATGGAATTACAGAAGGATGTGGACATTCGAAATGTGATGATAATACATTGGAATTGTAGAAGGATGTGGAAATGAGAATAATAAGATGATAATATGATGGAATTATAGAAGGATTTGGAAATTAGAAACATTAGAATTTAAAAAAATGGAATCACAGAAGTATGTAGAAAATAGAAACATTAGAATTAGAATAATACGATGAATTACAGAAGGATGTGGAAATCATAAACATTAGAATTAGAATAATAATGGAATTATAGAAGGATGCAGAAATCATAAAAATTAGAATGATGCAATGGAAATGTAGAAGGGCCACATTCAAGTAAAATCTTTTCCATTTAAGACATCAATCACAATCACAAACAGTTTTTTAGCATCTATGGATATAGTCTTTCAGGGCGATATGATTTTTAATTATGAAAAACATTCACTGACTGGGAATAAAATGTAACTGTTACATAAGTCAACAACAAAAACGAGCAACAAAACTAATGCAGTGGGAGACAACAACACTCATCACAGCCTTGGTAGGTAAAATATAGATAGGAAAGTTAATGTCGAAAGCCATGAAATACTCGGTAAAATGACGGATCACATCAAGGATTCAAATCATGGTACAATTGGACGAGTTTAGCAGCCAATTTTACTACTGCAGAATGGGAAATACTGCAGAATGGGAAATACTGTATAATATAAACGAACTCAAACTCTGATCATCATCTTGTTGAAATAACGATATGGCAACTGCAGGTTAAACAAGGGATGTAACAGCCATTATTTTGCTTTAATCTTTAAAGCATTAAGACAGCTTTGCAAGAGAATTTCTAGAAATGGCAGTTTAAAAAATGACACTTTTGAAATGCAGAATGGAAACCGGTGGTGATTGACAAATAGACAAATAAAAATCAACAACAAAGTCTTTAAAAAATGTAGAATTCCAACAGAAGAAAACTTGGAAGAAATATAAATAAAAAAACACTGACAATTTAAGAAAAAAAATTCACGAAAAAAAATTCACTGAACATATTCCGCCAGACTTCATATCCTGAAATGCACGCTGTTACATATGCGTGGAAAGCAGTTGAGAGACCAAGAAGGGTAGTTGTAATAAAAACCAAGTTTAAATAACAAAAATTCAGTAGACAGTATTCATATGCTAGCTAGATGATTGTTCAGTTTTAATACTACAGCTTACCTTACAATGTTGGCATAGAAGAAAATCAAAATAGCAGTTGAGAGGCCAAGAATGGTAGATGCAATACAAACTAAGTAAACGTAGACTTGGGCAAAACAGGAATCAAAAGCACAAGAAGGATAAGTCGAGCAGAATTTAGGTTGAAGTACTTTCATGCTATCGTTGGTTTAGTGTAGTAATAATTTCAGTTAAGGTCAAGATGTAAATTAAAATAAATTAGTCCGTTTAGATCACTTATAGATAGGCTAGATGTCTTGTTATGTTTTACAAATTTCCTGTTGGTTGTTACATAAAATTGAATAGCAGCTTGGGTCAGGTTGTAAATAGAAGTATTTAAGGTGCTCGCAAGTATTTGTGTTTGAGAAGCTGTGTACTGCTCCTTCATATCTCGAGTGAAACTAAATTCTGCTGCATTACATCTTGCTGAAAACTCATTTCTGTTCTAATACATCTTAACTGAAAAGTTAAATGTTCTATTACATCTTGGTGAAAACTCATTTCTGTACTAATACATCTTAACTGCAAAATTAATGTTCTATTACATCTTAGTGAAAACTCATTTATGTTGTATTACAACTTGGTGCAAAATTATTTAAGTTCTATAACATCTAAAGAAAAATGTATGTTTAAAAACGTATATGAAAGGCATCGCTTCTTAAAACTTGTGCATAGCAGCAACTGAAATTCATTTCCATATTTTTAAAAAGCTAGTGCTACAGCTTAAAATACAGCCATATACTGTTCAACTGTTTCACCAAACTCCTTGGTATTGTTGTTTATTTTTTAAATCTTAACTTAAACAGTTGCAGTTCTGCTTACGTTGTTTGAGACATGTACCTCTGTTAGCCGTGAAGGAGAAATGTGCTTACTGTTGCAGCTTAAATGATAGAATTTCCAACTCCAGCTTGAATGAAAGAATTCCTGATTTCCACGCATAGCTTTTTATGAGATAGGTCCCACCTCCATTAATGATAGTACAGCTTGCAGCTGTATTTTAGTGGAATTGTTCTTTCGCACGTACATATAGAAATAATTTCTTGAAATATTGTTCCACTACCTGCCTTTTTTACCTCGAGGTATTATCATGTTTCACCGAGTTTTTTGTTTGCTTAACGCCACCTATTGCATCATCTGTGCCACCAGTTGTTATTTATCAGTTTCACATAATTTTATTTTACTGTCCCCACATATCAGTATGTGATCGTAAAGCGAGGATTTAAAGCCGGCATGTGAGATTCTGTTTTTGCATACGCTGAGTGGTATGACCTCATCACTGGTATAGGTTGTCATCTGCCTTATGGTAATGATTATATTCTTGCTGAACTGTTGTACAGTAAATGTTTTATTGTCATTGCATCGTTAACATACTTTTAACATCAACAGTAACTGAATTTTTTTTAAGTATAGAAGTTTGTGACTTATTTCTGAGCCCATATTTTTTTGCACCTGTAGCATGGTGTTTGTAAAGGTTCTGTTCCTGCTTTTGGAAATGTTTATTCTTTTCCACCATGCATTTTGTTTTTATTATAGGATAAGACGGTCATTGATGTGTGCTCTAATGAAGCATTAGTCATTTCATGTTTTGCTGGTCTTGAAAATTTACCTAGAGTGGTGTAGCCAACTTATCACATGCATATATAGCGTGCATATGTTAGGATAATCTTTAGGGCTGATGCACTATACCCTGAGCATTTTATGAAATTTGTTTTTCCTCCATAATCATTGTTTCCATTTCTGGAAGTTTTGAGCATCTTAATTGTTATGAACGTGAGCAAATTAGCTCCTTTCTCCCCCCAGTGCACTTCTTTAATATGTTCATGATCCTTTTATGTTGTCATACAATAGTGTGTTGCGCGTGATGAAAATATCTCGGTGAAAGGGTCATGCAAAACTGACATTATGCAATAACTGTGAATAGAACATTACTATTTTTTTCCTTTAATATGATATTCGTTTTCTTAATACGAGATCTGTCATTTATATATATAATAATGTTCATATTTAGTTAAACTGTTGCTATCTATTGCCCCCTCCCCTTTTTTTCAAAACTACTATATGGTCACATTTTTCATATTTAGTTAATTGGTTGCTATCGTCCCTTCACTCCAGCCGTTCATATTTAATGTGTTGCTATCCCTCCTCCACTCACCACCCCCGTCAAACTACTGTACCCTTTCCTTCACCTACAGTGATAACAGCATCTTGACCGATTAGACCTCTAGCTACTGTGATAACCCCAATTAGACCATCACCTACTGCGATAACTACAATTAGACTTTCGCGTACTGCAATAACCACAAATAGACTACTGCAATAACCCCATTTGGACTGTCACCTACTGCGATAACTGCAATTAGACTATCAACCAGTGCGATAACCCTAATTAGACTGTCAGCTACTGCGATAACGCCAGGTTACACCTTCACCAACAGTGATAACATCAATTAGACCTTCACCTACTGCGATAATAGCAATTATACCATCTTTTACACCGATAACTACGATTAGACCGTTGCCTACTGCGATAACCCCTATTGAACCGTAACCCACTATGATAACCCCAATCGAACCATCACCCATTGCAATAACTCCAATCAGACTGTCATCTACTCCGATAACCACTATAGGGCCGTCTGTGATAACAGCAATTAGACCGTCACCTACTGCGATAATAGCAATTAGACCATCACTTACTGCGATAACCCCAGTTAGACCTTCACCTACAGTGATAACAGCATCTTGACCGTCACCTACTGCGATAATAGCAATTAGATCATCTTTTACTGTGATAACTATGATTAGGCCGTTGCCTACTGCGATAACCCCAATTGAACCATAACCCACTATGATAACCCCAATCGGACCATCACCCATAAATCAGACTGTCATCTACTGCGATAACCCCTATAAGGCCGTCTGTGTAATAACAGCAATTAGACCGTCACTTACTGCAATAGCTACGATTAGACCTCTAGCTACTGTGATAACCCCAATTAGACCATCACCTACTGCGATAACTACAATTAGACTTTCGCGTACTGCAATAACCACAAATAGACTACTGCAATAACCCCATTTGGACTGTCACCTACTGCGATAACTGCAATTAGACTATCAACCAGTGCGATAACCCTAATTAGACTGTCAGCTACTGCGATAACGCCAGGTTACACCTTCACCAACAGTGATAACATCAATTAGACCTTCACCTACTGCGATAATAGCAATTATACCATCTTTTACACCGATAACTACGATTAGACCGTTGCCTACTGCGATAACCCCTATTGAACCGTAACCCACTATGATAACCCCAATCGAACCATCACCCATTGCAATAACTCCAATCAGACTGTCATCTACTCCGATAACCACTATAGGGCCGTCTGTGATAACAGCAATTAGACCGTCACCTACTGCGATAACCCCAGTTAGACCTTCACCTACAGTGATAACAGCAATTAGACCGTCACCTACTGCGATAACCCCAGTTAGACCTTCACCTACAGTGATAACAGCATCTTGACCGTCACCTACTGCGATAATAGCAATTAGATCATCTTTTACTGTGATAACTATGATTAGGCCATTGCCTACTGCGATAACCCCAATTGAACCATAACCCACTATGATAACCCCAATTGGACCATCACCTATAAATCAGACTGTCATCTACTGCGATAACCCCTATAAGGCCGGCCGTCTGTGTAATAACAGCAATTAGACGTCACTTACTGCAAAGCTACGATTAGACCTCTAGCTACTGTGATAACCCCAATTAGACCATCACCTACTGCGATAACTACAATTAGACTTTCGCGTACTGCAATAACCACAAATAGACTACTGCAATAACCCCATTTGGACTGTCACCTACTGCGATAACTGCAATTAGACTATCAACCAGTGCGATAACCCTAATTAGACCGTCGGATACTGTGGTAACCCCAGTTAGACCTTAACCTACAGTGATCACATCAATTAGACCTCCACCTACTGTGATAATTGCAATTAGACCATCTTTTACCGCGATAACTACAATTAGATCATTGCCTACTGTGATAATCCCTATTTTACCATCTACTACGATAACCCCAATTAGACCGTCACTTACTGCAGTAACCCTAATTAGACTGTCTACTGCGATAACCCCAATTAGGACAACACCCGCTGCACTAACCACAAATTGATCGTCATCTACTGTGATAACCCCAATTGGACCGTCACCTACAGTGATAACAGCAATTAGATCGTCATCTACTGCGATAATAGCAATTAGACCATCACCTACTGTGATAACCCCAGTTAGACCTTCACCTACAGTGATAACAGCAATTAGATCGTCACCTACTGCGATAATAGCAATTAGACCATCTTTTACTGCGATAACTACGATTAGACCACCACCTACTGCGATAACCCCAATTGAACCGTAACCCACTATGATAACCCCAATTAGATCTTCACCTACGATATAACCTCCAATTAGACTGTCATACCCCTATAAGGCCACTTGTGATAACAGCAATTAGACCGTCACCTACTGCGATAATAGCAATTAGACCATCTTTTACTGCGATAACTACGATTAGACCGCCACCTACTGCGATAACCCCAATTGAACCGTAACCCACTATGATAACCCCAAATTGACCATCACCCATTGCAATAATTCCAATCAGACTGTCATCTACTGCGATAACCCCTATAATGCCGTCTGTAATAACAGCAATTAGACCATCACTTACTGTGATAGCTGCGATCAGACCTCCACCTACTGTGATAACCCCAATTAGACCATCACCTACTACGATAACTACAATTAGACCATCACCTACTGCAATAACCACAAATAGACTACTGCAATAACCCCATTTAGACCATCATCTACTGCGATAACTCCAATTAGACTGTTACCTACTGCGATAACCCCAATTAGACCATCACCTGCTGCGATAACCACATTTAGACCATCACCATAATCAGATAACATCAATAACCCAATCACCTACTGCGATAATAACAGCAATTAGACCATCTCTTACTGCGATAACTACGATAACTACGATTAGACCATTGCCTACTGCGATAACCCAATAGACCTCACACTGAACCCCATTAACCACCACTATGTGATAACCCCAATTAGACCATCACCTACTGCGATAACTACAATTAGACTTTCGCGTACTGCAATAACCACAAATAGATTGTCACCTACTGCAATAACCCCAATTAGGCCATCACTTACTGTGATAACTGCAATTAGACTATCACCCAGTGTGATAATCCCACTTAGACCGTCGGATACTGTGGTAACCCCAGTTAGACCTTCACCTACAGTGATCACATCAATTAGACCTTCACCTACTGCGATAATAGCAAACTATCAGACTGATTCTACTGAGCACACAAATGAGAGAAACTACCTGCGTAAGTTAATATATATTTCTGAAAATTGATAACATTTAATTTATGTACCGGTGTGATTGACTGTGATAACTAAAATAAAACCAAGGGAATTAGCAAGGGGAGTGCAGGTAGAAGGTTGGAACAGCGAAAATGTCATTCGCTTGACTTAGCTTTTGTTTTTGTCAATTTAATTATTTGGGGGTGATTTTAATATATAGTTGGCAGCGTTTGAAAAGCATCGTGCACATTGAATGTGGTATTTAGATATTTTGTAATCATGATTAATGCCCCAATCGCTCAAATACTCAGTCAGTTTGGTGACCTCATTCAATGTAAAAAATCACAGCATCGGTTGCCCGTGAGACCGTCATCTCTAACATTAACAAGCCGGTAAAGAGAAATATCCGTACCATTTCTAGAAGGTGCCACATAGCAGAATATGTCATATAAACATGGTTTATTTGAATTCCATTGCAAAGAGCTGTAAAAATGCTTTATGAATGATACATAAATATACATTAAATGGTTAATTGTTTTTTCAGTCTGTAGGTGACAAAAAATATGAAAATTCAAACAAGGCATCTTTGGGCCTATACTTTGTTTAACAAGTCAAAGCAAATGTGTGTATTTATGTACTGTTGGAAAGTGCTTGAGAAAAGCTTGAAAATGATACATGGATCATTACTGTAACTTCATTAGTAAATTTTTTCTGTTCTTTGTAAACATGTAGAAATCTTGACGAATTGAGCGGTTTCTGCGGAAATCGGTTTTTTGACTTTCTTGTCTGTTTCAACTCATAATAACCTTGTTCAAAATAATGTGACATGTTTAGAAAAAAATTGGGCTTGCTTATCTACAGTGCATAGATTTTGAGCATTGACACTTTAAAAATGTGTGTCGAGCTGATTTTGTTACCAAAAACATGACTAACTTGATTTTCTTTAAATTTGAAAAGAGAGCCTTTTTATGTCCTCCATTTCTTAATTTCTTACAATTACAAGTAGTTTTTAACACAAATATGACCTTTTATGTGCTTAAACATGTTATTTGTGATCCTTTGGTGATGTCAAAGATGGCACATTTTCACTTTCAGACTGAGCGATAAAATTTCTAAGTTGAAAATGAAAATTCATAATTCAAAATATTTTGTTTTTTATGTACTTTCTAAATATTGTATTGAATTGTCTGGCTACATGTCTCTGCTCCCTGGCAACATAGCTACACGTCTCTGCTCCCCGACAACATGGCTACACGTCTTTGCTCCCTGATAACATGGCTACACATCTCCAATCCCTGGTAACATGAATGCACGTTGAAAGACCTACTCGTCTCCTGCTCCCTTGTAACATGGCTACACGTTTCTGCTCCCCATTAACAGAGCTCCACCTCTCTGCTCCCAGGTAATATGGCCAAACGTCTTCTGCTCCCTGGCAACACGTCTTCTGCTCCCTGGTAACATGGCAACATGTCTTCTGATATAGCTACAGTTGCTCCCTGATAACCCAGCTACGGTTAGTCTCCTGCCTGGTAACATGGCTAGTTAGTCTACTGCCTGGTAATGCGGCTTTATGTCCTGCTCCCTGGAAACACTGCCACAGTCTCCTGCTCCCTAGTAACATGGCTACACCTCTCCTGCTCCCTGGTAACATGACAACACGTCTCCTGCTCCTTGTAACATGGCAACATGACTCCTGCTCCCTGGTAACACGGCATCACGTCTCCTGCTCCAAGGGCAACACAGTAACACGTCTCCTCCCTGGTAACAGGGCTACTCATCTGCTCCCTTGTAACATGGCCACACATCTCCTGCTCCCTGGTAACATGGCAACACATCTTCTGATCCTTGACAATATGGCAACACATGCTCCCTGATAACCCAGCTATGGTAAGTCTCCAGCCTGGTAATGTGGCTACAGTTAGTCTCCTTCCTGGTAACATGGCTACAGTACACGGCTACAGTTAGTCTCCTGCCTGGTAATACAGCTTCATGTCCTTCTCCCTGGAAACACTGCCAGTCTCCTGCTTCCTGGTAACATGGGCACACGTCTCCTGCTTCCTGGTAACACGGCAACACGTCTCCTGTTTCCTGGTAACAGAGCTACACGTCTCTGCACCCTGGTAACATGGGCACACGTCTTCTGCTCCCTTGCAACACGGCAACACATCTTCTGATCCTTGACTTCAGTTAGTCTCCTGCCTGGTAACATGGCTACAGTACACAGCTACAGTTAGTCTCCTGCATGGTAACACGGCAACACATCTTCTGATCCTTGACTTCAGTTAGTCTCCTGCCTGGTAACATGGCTACAGTACACGGCTACAGTTAGTCTCCTGCATGGTAACATGGCTACAGTACACGGCTACAGTTAGTCTCCTGCCTGGTAACACGGCTTCATGTCCTGCTCCCTGGTAACATGGCTACGTGTCCCCTGCTCCCTGGTAATATGGCAACACGTCTCCTGCTCCCTGGTAACACGGCAACACGTCTCCTGCTCCCTGGTAACACGTCTCCTGCTCCCTGGTATCATGGCAACACGTCTCTCGCTCCCTGGTAACACATCTCCTGCTCCCTGATAACACGACAACTCGTCTCCTGCTCCTTGGTAACACGGCAACACGTCTCCTGCTCCCTGGCAACACGTCTCCTGCTCCTTAGTAACACGGCAACACATCTCCTGCTCCCTGGTAACACAGCAACACATCTCCTGCTCCCTGGCAACATGGCAACACGTCTCCCGGTCCTAGGCAATATGGCTACAGCTGCTCCCTGACAACCCAGGTAAAGTTGGTCTCCTGCTCCCTATTAATATGGCTACAGTTATCTCCTGCTCCCTGGTAACACGGCTACAGTAAGTCTCCTGCCTGGTAACATGGCTACAGTCCTCTGCTCCCTGGTAACATAACTATAGTCTCCTGCTCCCTGGTAAAATGGCTACAGTTAGTCTTCTTTTCCCTGGTAACATGGCTACAGTCTCTTGCTCCCTTGTAACATGGCTAAAGTTAGTCTCCTGCCTGGTAAAATGGCTATAGTTAGTTTCCTGCCTGGTATCACATGGCTACAGTTAGTCTCCTGCCTGGTATTACATGGCTACATTTAGTCTCCTGTCTGGTAACATGGCTACAGTTAGTCATTTGTTTACTTAGCTTCCTGTACCCATTCCCTAATCTTCAGTATTAAAAAGAATGCAGTATTACCATTTACTGTCCTATTACAAAGATAGTCTGTCCTCTACTTCTAATTGCCGCCGTTCTGTTAACATAACCTCCTAATGTTCATCAGAATTGAGATTTTTTTCTTTTAGCGTTTGTGTGATCAGTTTTAGAAAATTATTGATAACAGCAGCGACAAAGATAAAAATTAGACCTTAGCCTTATTAGCAAAAATACTAAAGTAATGCTCATTGCAAGAAAATTACTTCTGCCGAATGCACCATCAGAGGTAATAAGGGGGCTGCTGTAAAACTGATAAGGAAATATATATAATATATATATATATATATATATATATATATATATATATATATATATAATATAAAATAAATAAAACGGTATTGAATCATTTAACAAATTAACAGTACTGTGATAACTTCTCCGGATCTTAAAGCATGGATTATCATATCAGGACTTCTTGATTTGTTATTTCATTTTCTCCTTTGGGTTTTTCTTTGATTGTTGAATTTCTTGTATTGATATTTTTTTTCTGGTTTTGTATTTTTCTTACTTTATTATTTCTCTTCACCTTTGTTGTTATATTTCATATATATTTTTGTTGTTGCCTTTCTGATCTGTGTTTCTCATGCTGTTACGTGTTTGTAGTGTCTATAGTATTTTTCTTTAACCTGTCTATATTTCTTGTCCTTGTTGCCTGTTTGTAAGTGTAGCTGATGAAGGGTGACTCCCGAAACGTCCTGTGTTTACTGTGTACAGTTATTTGGTAAAACTCATTTAATACCTTTTTATTTGTTAATTTATAGATTTATTACCATCAAAAGAAGTGTGACAGTTTTGAAACAACGTGATTGATTAAAATATCTAGACATGTATTGTTAATAACATGAGATGAATTTTACTTCTGAGAGGTGAAGATTAGAATAGTCCAGGCAAAAGCAGCATTCAACAAAATGAAAAAGTATATTATGTAGCATATTTTTGTAAAAGTAAGCAGGTTTTTTTTTTTTAAATAAACGGTTTTTGTTTATTTTCCCAGCATTATGTAGAGACATTCCTGACAAATGGAAATGATTAACTGATGACAGTTTTACAGGAAAATGTTAAAACTATGGACAGCTAAACAAAATCTTGATGACGTCCTAAAAGAAGCCAGTGCATGCAGGAAGATTTGGTCATTTAGAAGGAAGCAATCCAGTTTTAGGCATACCGTACTTAATTAGGAGGAAAGTTGAAATGTATTGTGACATAAGGAAAGATTTAAGGATGAGAGAAAACAACATACAAACAAGACACTGGACAGTTTGAAATTGTAACATGGAAAGAAGTAATCAAAATTGATAAATAGAACTGTGGGCAGAAAGTTTTGAAGAGACATGATCACCTATGCATGCCGGTTCTATCACTATGGAAGAAGTAATGATTCCATGACAGCCGCTAATCCAAACCACCATAAAAAGTAATGTTTCCATGCAGTGATAGCAACTAATCCAAACCACCATAAAAAGTAATGTCCATGCCATGATAGCAGCTAATCCAAACCACCATAAGAAGTAATGTTTCCATACCATGACAGCTAATCCAAACCACCATAAAAAGTAATGTTTCCATGCAGTGATAGCAACAAATCCAAACTATATCAGTACAGCTGAATGAAACTTCCATACTCCCATTACAGTTTAAGCACAACAGTAATCTCAGAATAAACTCTTAACTGTAACAATAATCACACACAAAAACATGTAAAACCCATTCCTTGCTTGTACATTAACATCAGTGAAACAGTTTCAACTCTGTTAAAGTTTATAAACATATGACAATAGGTAAACTAGAACACAGAAAATGTTGCGGCCACGAGACAAATACATAAAACTGATGCGATCTGAAAATGAAAATATCCTATACAGATGTCAGCGGTTCCGGGTGAACAAAATGGCAGACTTTAAAAAACGGTTTATACATTCTTACTGTGTTCTGCATTTGTAAAGACAACTGTCTCCTTACAGTAGCAGTGGTATTGCTTTTTTAAAAGATTTTTACTGACTGAACTAGTATTTATTTGGCTTCTGGTGATTACCTTTCTGGTATCATTTTTATAATAATAATAATAGCCCCTTCAGTCATAACTGACTATGGGAGTGCGCCCCTGAGGTGACAGCCCTCAGCTGCTTATTTTCCTGGTGCTCCTTTCGATGTTTTCTCCTCACCTCTGCTTCTTGTGTGAGCCTCTCTTCGCCCAATCTGAGGTGGCGCCGTAAATAGCATCGCCACTTAGTGCGATCGGCAGCTTTATCCTCCCATGTTGCTGGATCCATGTCCAGTGCCCTCATATCTCTCTTGCACACATCTTTGAACCTCAGCTGTGGTCGCCCAACTGTTCTCTTGCCATCTGCTAATTGTCCGTAGAAGATATCTTTTGGGATGCGACCATCATCCATGCGGCGAACATGGCCAAGCCAGCGAAGTCTGCGCTGTCTAAGAAGCGTATACATACTTTGAAGGCCAGCACGTGACAACACCTCGACATTTGTCACTTTATCTTTCCACGAGATGCCGAGGATGCGGCGTAGACACCGCAAATGGAAGGTATTGAGCCTTCTTTCTTGCTTAGCATAGGTCGTCCAGGTCTCGCTGCCATATAGGAGTGTGCTGGTGACGCAGGCATTATATACCGCAGCTTTGGTCTTCATTGTGAGTTTAGAGTTTCCCCAAACACGCGATGTGAGGCGGGCAAAGGTAGCTGCAGCTTTGCCAATGCGGCTGTCGATTTCTGTATCCAGTGAGAGTTTGTCATTGATGGTAGACCCTAGGTATGTGAAGTGGTGCACCACTGCCAATTCATAGTTATCGATAGTGATAACTGGTGCAGCACCCACATCCTGACTCAGCACATTCGTTTTCTTTAGACTTATTGTGAGGCCAAAGTCCTTGCATGCTTTAGTGAAGCGATTCATCAAGCTCTGAAGCTCCTGTTGGCTTTGATGACGACTGCAGCATCATCAGCGAACAACAAGTCTCTTAAAGTGACCCTTCTGATTTTTGTTTTTGCCTTCAGCCTTGAAAGATTAAACAGACGGCCATCTGACCTAGTGTGAAGGCATATTCCTTCAGTTGCATCTCTGAATGCATGTTTCAAGAGTAAGGCAAAGAAGATTCCGAAGAGGGTCGGAGCCAGAACACAGCCTTGTTTAACGCGACTTCGTATATCAAAGGGCTGTGACGTGCTTCCAGCATATTGGACTGTTCCCTTCATGCCGTCATGGAATGACTTTATCATTTCCAGCATTTTAGAAGGGCAGCCTATTTTCAGGAGGATTTTAAAGAGTCCATCCCTACTAACCAGGTCGAATGCTTTTGTGAGGTCTATAAAGGCGATATATAATGGTCTTTTCTGCTCTCTTGATTTTTCCTGAAGCTGGCGGAGAGAGAAGATCATGTCTGTTGTTGATCTGCCAGCTCGGAATCCACACTGTGACTCTGGATATATGCGCTCAGCTAACTTGTGTAGTCGCATTAAGATGACTTTGGCAAAAACCTTACCAACAATACTAAGAAGAGAGATGCCTCTGTAGTTATTGCAATCACTTCTGTCTCCTTTATTTTTATACAGTGTTACAATCTTGGCATCTCGCATGTCTTGAGGAATAGTTGTCTCTTCCCAGCACTGGCACAGCATCCTATGCAGGGGATGTAATAGCGTGCTCTTACAGCATTTGATTAAATCATTTTTATACTAACCTAGTTTTTAGTTGTATTAGTATTACCTAGTCATTGGAACTTCATGTAACACTCTTATATTATTAGCATTGTTGCCAACTTGTATTTCTTGCTGGCTGTATTGTATTTATCCAAGTGGAAGTTCTCAAAACCTAATCAATGCCATTAGCAGAGAGTGACAATTAAACACGGAGATAAAAAATTATGTAAGTTATGGGAGATTGAACTAGCCTAGATATTTTCATTGTTTTTTTTTTTTTTAAACTTCAAAACAAAATTTCTTTTTGGACATGGAAGTACTTTTGTTATACACGGATTTGTGAGTGACAGAAAGTTACAGAATTTGTTCACAGAGTATATAACAGGCTTTTTCTTTTCTTTGAAATGTTCACATGTGATACTGCCATTACATATTATGATTTCTTTGTTGCAATGGCTTTGTGATGTTTTCTCATACTTGAATAATTCTTTGTTGACCCTATCTGCTTTATATTTTGGGGTTGTGGTCAACCTTGATTTCCTGTAAAATGAATTACTAACATTCAAGCTTGATGAAAGCCAGATATTGATTCTTATTCATTGCAATTTTTCATCTAAATGAATTTTGTGTTGCGCAGTTTTGTGATAGATGCATAGTTTTTTTTTTGTCCCCTATTTATTTTAGATAAACTGTATGCTAAAAGTACATAAGCTTTGGTCGAGGTTGTAATTGCAGATGGATGAACTAATTGATTACCAGATAAATTCTTTAGTTTTCAGTGTTTCTAATACGTGCTTGTAAGTTTCAGTGAAGTTTGGTTATAACTTTGATTGTAATAACATGAGGTGATCTATATACATGGTGGTCTGTGTCATAGTGCGGAATTTGCTCATGGCAAGCAACATAGTTGCAGATTAAGTGTGTTGGGTACAGGTTACAGATTGTGTGGGTTGAGAACAGGCCAGATTGTGTGGGTTTGGGAGAAGTTACAGATTGTGTGGGTTGAGCATAGGTTACATTGAGCAGAGGTTACAGATTGTGTGGGTTGAGAACAGGCTAGATTGTGTGGGTTTAGGAGAGGTTACATTGAGCAGAGGTTACAGATTGTGTTTATTACAAATAAGGGAGGGAAACCTGAGGCCTGTAAACAGTAAATTAATATGAAATTAATATGAAACAAATATAAAGGTATGTTATCAGGCACTGCAAGCGCAGGCCATCCAAACATAAAAATGAATGGTGGCGGGGCGGATAGTGTGATTCGCTTGCATGGCTAGGCGGGGTTGTCGCACGGGGGGTCCAGTGTTCAAATCCTGGGTGGGCCACTCATGTCTGTTGTTTTTCTGTTGTCTGGTGTTCTACTTCTTTGTTTCCTGCGAGTGCCTGATAACATACCTTTATATTTGTTTCATATTAATTTCATATTAATTTACTGTTTACAGGCCTCAGGTTTCCCTCCCTTATTTGTAATAAATGTTTGTACAATACCAAACCTACCCACTATCCTGTTCTCACTGTTCTAGTCTACTATCATTTACTGGACACAGTATTAAGGTCCTAAGGGTCTTGTTGGATTCGGCCTATACTGCTTGATAGAAATACAACAGAAGTGATTGCGTCATTGGTGGGCTGAACTGCCCATGGGGGACTTCTGGTGTCGTGTATTGTGGTTCGCACTGTTGACCTGCCATTGAGGCATCATTTTATGATGATGCGTGGATGGCGGGGCGGATGGTGTGATTCGCTTGCATGGCTAGGCGGGGTTGTCGCACGGGGGGTCCAGTGTTCAAATCCTGGGTGGGCCACTCATGTCTGTTGTTTTTCTGTTGTCTGGTGTTCTACTTCTTTGTTTCCTGCGAGTGCCTGATAACATACCTTTATATTTGTTTCATATTAATTTCATATTAATTTACAGATTGTGTGGGTTACAGGTTGAGCAGAGGTTACAGGTTGTGTGGGTTAAGCAGAGGTTACAGATTGTATGGGTTGGTCACTTTGGTGATACTGTCGACTGCATTTACAGTTCATATTTTGTTAATTAAGCTGATTTATGTTGTTCTGTTATGTCCTTTTATTTATTTATTTTTTTTCTATTTTGTTTTATGTCCCTTTTTTTTAAGTTCTGTGTTGTTCTGTCCCACAAAGGAAAATGCATTGCTTGTATTAGCTCATGTATTTTCCTTTACCAAATCCACATTTTGGCAAAAGCTCAGGCTCATTTAAGAGTCAGAACAAGAATAAGCTAACAGGGATAAAGGTCTGTGAGATATTATACAATGCACTTATGGTAAGATAGCTAGGGATGCATCTTGCACATTGCATATGTGATACACTTCACTGTGCTGTTGTACTGAGGACGTTATTAAAGTAAAATTTTTCCAAGAATTATGACCGATTTATCTCTCTCGTTGTTGGTGTTGGGAAGTGTACAGCATTTTTTACGCTTTTGTTTGGTATCAAAGATTCGTAACCATACAGTAATACTTCTTCCTTGTTCAACAAATGGTCTGTCGTCATGCATCATTGTTTTGCGATTAACACTATATTACTGAGGCTTGTAAATTGACTTGTTTCCGTGTATAGTGTACCGTCTGCATTTCTTGCAACCAATTTTATGACAGAAGGTTCGCGATAGGAAATCTCACAGACTTTCATTCCTAGACAGTTTGTTAAAGACCAGTGGTTCACTATTTCATCTGCTGACATGTTGATGCAAGAGTCTAGATGTGGGCAGATGAGCTCATGAATTACTGGGGGTGGTTGGAGAGCACTTAAAGGTCACTGTTTCATGGAAGTGCTCAGGGCTCAAAATTTGTTCCCTATATTTAAAAAAAAAATTCATAAGTAATTTCAATTTTTGGCCATTGAAAGTAATTCACAATAAGCCTCAAAAATGAAAACTCAGTTTTAAAGAATTTGAGGCAATAAATTTTTAACCATGCCAAAGACGGTCCCAAGCCCGTGAAAAATGGGAGGGAAAATTTATTGCCAAAATTTGTTCTGTACGCATCTTGAGACACCAGTGAGATGGATACCATATATAAAATAAGGATAAGAATGTTCCACAATACATGGATAACATACCAGAGGCTAAGAATTAAGGATAAGAAAGATTCCACAACATGGAGATAATAACTTAAGGTAGAAGCAAGGACGACCTCATTAACACATGGAGAAACTAGAAATACTATAACAGAGACAAAAAGATGAAGGAACAGACAGTGATATTATATCAGAAAGCAAGGGAGCTTTCATTAAATTGGGGATAAAAACAACAAATACAAAAGTCAGATACAAATATCATCATCTCATCTCAACCCGTAACCCGTCATGGGTCGTAGGGGTGCCATGGTCCTCCACTGCTCAAGATACAAATATAAGAATCTTAAACTCAAGGCCTAGTTTCATAGTTCTGACGTGCTAGAATCCAATTCTGATTCAGGCCAGCAGGTGGGTCTGAACATCAATCTAAAGAAGGCAGAGGTCGTGACACTCAATGTGGCGCAATCCTGAGCCTATAACAATAAGGAACCAAAAGCTCGAACAGACAAGACACATTTACATTCCTAGGAAGCATAGTAACACCTGACGGCGGAACAAGCAAAGACATCAACAACAGAATGAATAAAGCAAGAACAGCCTTTGCTAGTCCAAACATCTGGAAGTCCTCTCAGTACAGAACAAACACCAAATTTAAGATTATATGAGTGCTGTGTACTTTCTGTGCTTCTCTATGGTGCAGAATGAACGAGAGTAACAGAGAAGAAAATGTCGAAATAGTCCTCTTTCCACACAATCTGCATAAGGAAAATTCTCCGAATCTTTTGGTAGAATACCATCACCAATCAAGAACTGCTTACTAGAGCAACCAAGAGGACATGCACACCATCATAGCTGGCAGACGCTGGAGTTGGGTTGGCCACGTCCTCATAAGAGACCCTGATGCCATCACAAAAACAGCTTTGCTATGGACCCCTGAAGGACAGCGAAAAAGAGGCAGACCAAAAATCAACTTGCGGAGAACTGTGGAGGCCGAGATGCAAAGAATGAGCCAAAGCTGGGGCACTGCATGAAAGATGGCCACCGACCGAGCAAAGTGGAAACAGATTGTTGCTGCCCTACAAGACGCCACCAGGCATGATGGCCACTGACTGCTTTGACAGTCGGCAGCTAAGGATCAAAGAAGAGAAACTCAAGGCCTGCTGTTTGGTTTTGAAGCGTAGAATCAAAAAGCAAAAACCAAGAGATTACAGACTTTCATAAATAAGCGCTTGCTCAGAAATGAATTAACACAGCGTGGCAAGATCAACAATGTGGAAGTAAAAGGAAATTACAAATATCTGTTGAACAAAACGTGAGGAAAAGACAAAAGCGTTGGATGGGACACACATTGGGGAGACACAGCATGACATGATAACTAATGCCTTCGAATCACCAAAGTAAGAGAGACCGAAAAATACCAGAATAAAAGAACTGGACACAAATTTAAAACCTATGCTCCACAGGGTAATGATAGTTACTCTCTTTTAAAAAATAAAAACCATACATACACACATCCGCACACCCAGATACACAGACATGATTGCATTTGTTCCACTGACCATAAAGACTTCATATCAAACAGAATAAGTTTCAAACATTTAGAAATTAATTTATTTATCTGTGTCATTTTCTCCACTTACATCTTTTTTTTTTCCTCAGTAAGAAATAAAAAACATTCATATGCATAAATTAATCATGAGAGCAAATAAGAAAGATTATGTATGGTTACCAGTCACATATCACACCCAATTTTCCTGACTTTAGGCAGGCTACAAAGTACAACCTTCAAGAAGAATCCTATTTCTGTTACACCATGTACATTTATGATGGTTGCCAACCGAACATTTCCACCAACTTAAGAACCACAAAATACATGATACACAACAACTGCAAACACTAGTGTATGGATCGCTGGGCCACCGGCTCAACTGCAAGAGCACTATGTGCAGAAATGTCTCAGCCAAACCCCAGAGCTATTTTATCAACAACTTAACCCGCAGAGACCAGAGTAAAGTCTTTAGGTTGAGAACAAGACATGTACCTCTCAACAAGCATTTGCACAGAATGACCTCAGACCATGCACCATAGTGCAACCACTGTAACAGACGGAAGAAACAGTCGAATACCACCTCCTGGAATGCTTGGCACTTGCTGACCTGCGGAAGCAATCGCTACCACCAAACTCCTCCATCACCAACACCCTGTATGGAGATACAATACAACTGAAAAAGACATGTACCTTTCACTACCTGGCACAAGGAAAAAAGAGTGAAAACTCATAACCAAGGGGATCGGAATAGTCAAAAGTTATGATGGTTGCCTATCATCTCTGAGGAGACAAATAACAGGACTACTCCTGCCTCTGGCATGTCATAACATGCAGCTAGGAGGTAGTGCATGGGGTTGTTAAGTCATGTAGAACAACCTGCCACAGATGTAGAACAACCTGCCACAGATGTAGAACAACCTGCCACAGATGTAGAACAACCTGCCACAGATGTAGAACAACCTGCCACAGAAAACTACTGCTGCAAAAATGAGTTGGTGTAAGCTTCCTGCATGGAGGCCAGCTTCACTGGTGACTACTTTACTCTAAAGCAGTGGTTCTCATACGGAGTGGCACGCCACACTGGTGAGACACGAGAGGATGGCAGGTGTGGCAGGAAGATTCAAAGACAATCGAGGATTTTTTTCAAAAAATTCATTTGCCAAAAGTAAACATGATCATTTTCTTATTTATTTTGTTACATGTGATATCATATTGGAAATATATGTATAGAAATCCGTACAATTTTCCAGATTTTATTCAGAAATATAATTTATTTTATATCAAATATATTTTAATAATAATAAAAACAATAGTTACAAACAATGTAATTTATTTAATAAAGCACTACTTTTTGTTTTTGAAGATATTTCTTATCAATAAAAAAAAATGTGGTGTGGCGCAAGCAAATTTTCATCCAGAAAGTGCGACCTAGATAAAAGAGTTTGAGAACCACTGTTCTAAAGGGAGCAGAAACTGTAGTGAAGATGCTGATGTACATTTTCAGAAAAAAATCTTCATCAAGGTATGGTCACATTTGGTATGTAATAACTCATCATAACAGTCTGTACTATACCTCTTCTTCCTTTCTTTTAATTTTTTTCAAATAAACATTGGACCATCACTGTAGTAAATACCTTTGTTGGAATCCTACGCCATAGCACTTCCTGCATTCATGCACTGCTGATTTCTAAAGCAATTTGATTTAAATGATGTTACCAGCCTCGTCCACAAACTCATATTCATCACCTGTTATGACTTGCCTGAGGAAACAATGGTTCTAAATAAGCTCATATGAGTCTAAATTCTACCTCCATACCATACATTCCTTTTTGTTCAAAAATGTAGTCATAATTCTGTTGGTAATGTGAAGTCAAACAACAATAAAAAAGGCGTCTGGTGCATTGAATCTATTCAGTTGCTTCTACTACTACATTTCTCATTTGTCGGCCCTGTTCTAGCTAGTTCAGTTTGTAGAGCATTAAAACAAAATCTATTATTTGATAACAAATGTACTCCATACAGTAAACTTCTAATTTATTGAGACAGTCATCATTTCCTATAGTGCATAAGAAACACTTTCTTCTTGTACTTATAGCCTTTTTTTTTTTTTTTGCAGCTATAACATTTATTTATAATAGTCAGTATTTGTTTGTTTAGTCTTACTTTTCATACAGAATCCAACCACAACACTCTCCAGAGTGCCAGCTATGTAACTACCCCTAAGAAACTGTTGACCACTACCTCTTTTGAGAGCCCAGCACTCGATGATGTCAGGAAAAAGGCTCCTAATCCGAGACCAGATAAGTGGAACACCTTGCGAAAACATGCAGATATCACTACATGGCATTGGGCCGAAGGGTGAAAGCCCAAGCGCTGTTGGATTAATAACAACATGTTTCACTTCCCTGTGGAACACTAGCCTTCAATTATATCTCTCTGTCTTGTCCAGCTCTTGTCATGCTTATCTTTTCCTTATTTCCATCTTTTCTGTTTGTTTTTATTTTTCAGATCTTCAGAATAAAGGATGCCTTTCAGTTTTTGCAAATGACTTCCTCAGCGTGCCAAATAACGATCTAACTAAATCTGCTGATGCTAAAAAACCAGAAATACCTAAAGTATACCTCTAAAAGACAAGCACCAGTGGAACAAGAGATAAGTTGTACAGGAAACACACTGAGGAAACCTGTCCACAGTATTACAAGGCAGACCTTGTTCTGGAATCCCCAGGATAAGAGAGCATTGAGGAGACCTGCTGATAGCTTTACAAGGCAGTCCTTGTTCTGGAATCCACAGGGAAAAAGAGGCAGAGGTAGACCAAAAAACACATGGAGAAGAGAACTGGATACAGAGGTTAAAATGATGAGGAAAACATGGAAAGAACGTGAGTGTATGGCACAGGACAGGAAAAGACTTGGCATGTGTTTGTTGAAGGCCTATTCTCCTCGGGGAGCTAAAGGGTATTGATTGATGTGTATGTCTAGTTTAACAACAGTATGTGTATGTCTAGTTTAACAACAGTATGTGTATGTCTAGTTTAACAACAGTATGTGTATTTCTAGTTTAACAACAGTATGTGTATGTCTAGTTTAACAACAGTATGTGTATGTCTAGTTTAACAACAGTATGTGTATGTCTAGTTTAACAACAGTATGTGTATGTCTAGTTTAACAACAGTATGTGTATGTCTAGTTTAACAACAGTATGTGTATGTCTAGTTTAACAACAGTATGTGTATGTCTAGTTTAACAACAGTATGTGTATGTCTAGTTTAACAACAGTATGTGTATGTCTAGCATACCTGTCAACTTGTACGAATTTTTCGTACAATGTACGGATTTTTGATACTTTTAGCAGTGTACGGCCGTACAGACTCGTTGTACGGATTTTTCTCCCCCTCCCAAAAAAAAAAAAAAATTTTTTTTTTTTTTAATTCTAAAAATATTTTCCAACCCAAGTTTTTTTTAAATTTTAAATCAGAAAATATTTTCTAGCCCAGGATTGTTTTAAACCAATTTTTTTTATTTTTAATTCCGGAAATCTCGGCGTTCGTTTTTAAACTGGGGTCTCTCCCAGCAATCACTCAAATCCTTGTATACTCAAGAATTCGGCAAACACCTTGAATTCGGCCACAAACGCTTTCGGTTTTCAGCGTGACATGATGTATTTTTAGTTACCTGTTATTAACGACGACGCTTGCTTGCCACCACACTTCGACGCCATTTTGTTTAAAAAAGCTAAGTACTTATAACTTATTAAATATTGCTGTTGTTTTGCTTTGTTGCAATTTAATCACTGCCTTAATCTTTCCAGTTAGGCCTACATCTTGCCCCTCAATGTATTTCCGATAGGCCTAAATTGTCATAATATTCTGTGTAGGCTCTACATAACTAGAAAATAAAAGTTTGTTTGCGTTGAGTAGGCCTACTTTATGCCAGCTCTCGAGATTCGCTGCTTTATTTTTTAATAAAGTGGCAATGTGTTATCACAGGTCTAGGCTACCAACTCGTAAATAATAATTTTGTAAATTTTTGGTGGTACGTTTTTTCTTCCTAGATTTGATATTCTGTTCATAATTTTGTTTATTATTATTTTTTTTTTTTTTTGGCTGTTAGCCATTTGCTTTGTTCGTTGTATTTTTTATTCATTCTCTTCGTCTACAAATATTATTAGTTGAAATATTTCATCCACTGAATGATGGCTGAGCCTAATTCAAAGAAACAAAAGCTTGCAGGTCATGGTAAGTTTCAAGTCGAATGGGTTAAACTCTTCCCTGGCATTGTAGATGCATCCAAGTTAGGATCAACCCATGCTTTTTGTAGATTATGCAGCAAAGATATTAAAGTAGTAGCTTCAGGATTATATGATCTGAAAGTACATTTAAAATCGAAATTGCATGAACAAATGTTTGCAATGCAGAAGGGAGCATCTATTAAGACCTTTTTTGCTCAGCCAAAGCAGGAAGAGGGTGGCATTATAAGGGCTGAAGTTTTATTTGCAGGAGGTTTATGAATGCGGACACACTTACTTCTATTTTACAGTGTAAGATTAACATTGATACATGCTGTGCAGACTTTAAGCCCACAAATGCAATTCTGCAAAGTGCTAAAAGTGCATGTGTTGATTATAATACAAAACACTGTACATCGAAAGAATAGTGTACATCATGATCACTAAGTTTTTTATACGTAAAGAACAGATTGAGACGATTAGCATGTTTTATATCACAATAATTCAAATGCTAATAGATTTGTATATGTAATTTCTCATTTTAACACTGTATTGCGTATAATTTATTAATATATTTTTTGCGTAAGGATTTTTGGGTGTTTGTAAGGATTTTTTGGGTCCGGCGTACAGATTTTTGTCTCAGGAGGTTGACAGGTATGGTCTAGTTTAACAACAGTATGTGTATGTCTAGTTTAACAACTGTATGTGTATGTCTAGTTTAACAACAGTATGTGTATGTCTAGTTTAACAACAGTATGTGTATGTCTAGTTTAACAACAGTATGTGTATGTCTAGTTTAACAACAGTATGTGTATGTCTAGTTTAACAACAGTATGTGTATGTCTAGTTTAACAACAGTATGTGTATGTCTAGTTTAACAACAGTATGTGTATTTCTAGTTTAACAACAGTATGTGTATTTCTAGTTTAACAAAACAAAGAATGAAATGTGTACTTAGGTCTAACAACAGGTGTGTACAATGACAAACCATTGAATGCTACAATTCTGGTGCTGCTAGAGAACAAACACCTTTTGAAATTATCCCCATCTTAAATTTGTTTTTAAAAAAATAATACACATGCAATTATAAAGTTTCATTTTACTCTATATACAGTAAAAAACGAGGGGGGATAATGCCATAAGAATATAACAACACTGCAATACAGTAACTATAATTGTAGACACCTCATACACTAATTATAATCTGTCACGGGTAGAAAAGGATATTTTTCTCTCATCAGTTTTCATTTAACAAAAGTGTTCATTCTATAAGGTCTGATAGAATGTAAACAAAGAGTATACATCTGTCTTAGATTCAACAATGACAGCAGACATGAAGGTCCAACAAAAGCAGTGAGGGACAGGTCATAAGTAAGGGTGCCTCAAAACACACACAAAAATTCAACAGGGAAGCTAAAGAATGGATGGAGGCGTCTGATGAAAACTTGTTTTTAACCAAAAATTTTAACAAATTAATACTTACTTGCTTAATTAGTCGTTCCTCTTCTATCTTGGGGTGCAGATGTTTGCCAGAGAGAGTGCCATACTATCCTATCGGCTGTTTTCCTCCTGGCCTGGTTCCAATCTAGTCCTCTGTCCTTCAGAGGTTGTCTAATGTCGTCCTCCCAGCGGACTCCTAAGTCATTCTGGAGGTCTGTATCCCTGTCTCTTAGTTTCCCATACTTGTTGTGATGCTCTCTCTGACAAACCTCTACATCCCAGGGTAGAAGAGGAACAACTAAGTAAGTAATATAGACATCTGTCATCACATTTCAAATTGTCCACTCACTCTAAACACTTTCATGCTAAACTTCAGGGGGACTAAAAAAGTCACTTCACAATTTTATATGTTGATATCCTCACTAGTTAGCTATACATGAAATAAATGTCAAAACAAGGGGCAGTAACTGCAATGTGATTAATGTTTTTTTTGGCTGAAAGAAAATAATATAAATAAAGCCGATAAAGTGGCGTTACAAGTAACATCAAAAATTGCTGGCTGCTATGAAATCATAATATTGAACAGAATGGATCACACTGTCAGCTGTAATGTTAATGTGAAACAGTATTTTATGGCAGTTAATTGTCTTTATTGTGACTATTGTTTCATGTAAATTAGTTGGATTGGAATGAAGAAATAAAAATTTAAAAATATAAACTGGCTTTCAATCAACCTGTACAAAACTGTAAAAGTCACAGATGGATAAGAATAAAACTAATAGTTATTAAAGAAACTGTTTCTCATTTATCTGTGAACCTCAGAGTCTCTTATATCCAATAGCTGCAGCATTAAAACAATCAAATACACTGTGCTGGTGTTTGGTTTAACATGATACTCAAGTGTGTAGAGCAGCAAAGCTTGTGATCAAATCTGAAGACAGAATAAAGTGAGTGTTTTGATCCACACCCGAGTCACTTATTTATTTCAATGTTTGTTTGTTCTATTTCAAGAATAATATGAAAAGTTCAATGTAAAATGGAACAAAATTCATGTGCCCATTATAATGTCTTAACTCTTGGCAGGAAATTTCTTCGTCACGACTATCATACCTCAAGATGATAGTTATTCCGTTCCTTTTTCTCAAACAAAGCAAGTTGGCAGTCACCTTTTTTTGTTAAAGCTTCAAAAACATGCATGTTTCTCAAACAATCAAGTTGTACAAGAACACTCTGCAAAATTATTAAATGTAAAAGATATGGTTGATGTGTCCTATTCCTTGTCCTCAAACATACAGAATTCATTGAACTGCTTTTCAGTTTGACTGTAAAAAAGAAAGATGAAGCAAATTACTTTTCCAGATCTTCAACAAATTATTTTGTCATTTATTTTGAATGGTTACTACGTCTCTTCTTTGATCCTTAGATGCAGACTGTCACAGCAGTCAGTGGCCATCACGCCTGGTGACGTCTTGTAGGGCAGCAACAAACTGCTTCCACTTTGTATGGTCAGCGGCCATCCTTTGTGCAGTGCCCCAACTCTGGTTCATTCTTTGCATCTCTGCCTCCACAGTTATCCGCCAAGTTGTTTTTGGTCGGCCTCTGAATGGTTAGTGTGCACTATAATTCAAATCTTTCTGGAAAAACAGAGTTGTCATACCTTATAAGTTTTAATATTAGAAGTACAACTATTGTGACCTGGTAGGATTTGGCCGTCTATCCATACATCCACCGTGTCGCTCGCACTTATAACAAATATATCCGCTACCACTAGGTAGGGCTGGAGTGTGTAAGGGATAGTACCTCACGGTGAGAGGCAGTCACTTCCTCTTTTTGAGGATGGCCTGGATCCTATTTGGTTCCCCCACTCCAGTTCAGCTCACATATGGCTCCTCGAGTCTGCTTGTGTACGGCAGCGCCACCCCCCGGGCAACGGCTTTGACTGGCCGGCAGAACTACGTGAGCAAATTGAAAAAGGGAGGTCCCCCTTAAACAGTACACACAACTACTGGCCGAACGGGCGGATGATCAATAATATTTTGACAACGGCTTCTAGGGCAGGAGTTGGAAAGGCCTGGTATCGGGCTAAGGGCGCACCATGGACTGTAATGGTAAGCGGCCAGAACCATCCAGAAAGCAATGGCAAACTACTGGATGTACAATGCCAAGAAATCCATAATGGCTAATCTGAATACTACGCAAAGATCTGGTGGTGAGTCCCCCAGGCCAGGCAGATCATATTTAACTGGGGAAGAGATCGTTGGCAGTGTCAGTACAGGTAATCGTGATGACGGCCAAAAGCCTGACTGTGTTACCACGGAAAACCATGTCATCGGTCTTAGAAAAATAATCAAAATAGGAACATGGAACGTCAGAAGCTTATACCAAGGAAAACAGTACATAGTGAAGAACGAGATGGAAAGACTAAACATCGATATCCTGGGCATCTCAGAGCATAGATGGTCGGGCCAGGGACACTTTTCGATTCCATCAGGAGGAACATTCATATACTCAGGCAACGAGAGAGGAGGTCAGAGTGGCGTCGGCTTCTACCTGTCTAAAAGGACAGTTGCCTCCCTATTAGGATATAATCCCATAAATGACCGCATTGTCACAATCAGACTGAAAGGAAAAAGAAAGAACATCACAATCATACAAACATATACGCCAACAGCAGCTGCTGAAGAACAGGAAATTGAAGATTTTTACAATGAACTGCAACACGCATTAGAGAAAGCAAATAAGCAAGATATTAGGATAATAATGGGAGATTTTAATGCCAAAGTTGGAAACGAAAGATTAGAACATGAAAAAAGAGTGAAAGGAAGTTATGGATTGGGTCAGAGAAATGAGAGAGGAGAACGCTTGACAACATTCTGCCTAGAAAACAACCTAGTCATCACAAATACTCTTTTCATGCAACACCCTAGAAGACTATACATGGACGTCACCGAATGGAAAAAGCAAGAACCAAATAGATTACATCTTAATACAACAAAGGTGGCGATCTTGTATCTCATCCATCAAGACACTCCCAGGAGCAGACTGTGACTCCGACCATGAACTTCTTGCTGCAAACTTCAAGATCAAATTGAAAAAAGTCGTTACAAGCGACAAAGTAATACGTTATGACACAAGCGCCATACCAGAAGAGTACAGTGTCGATATTCAGAACAAATTTGACATTCTTATGGCAGTACAGGAGGAAATGACACCAGATGAACTTGCCAATAACATCAGAGATGTTTATATTACAAATGCACAGAGGTTAATTCCTAAAAGAAGTATAAAGAGACGAGAATACATCTCAGACGAAACACTGAAGTTGGTGGTAGAGAGAAGAAAAATGAAGTCCAAAAAAGATACAGAAAATCAGGAGTTGTACAAGGAATACACAAAGCAGATTAAAAAACGAGTCAGACAAGACAAACAACAATACATAAACGACACCTGCAGGAAAATAGAGGAAATGCGCGAACAGGGATTGAGTAAGAATATGTTTTCTGAAGTAAGAACATTGAAGAACAGCAACTTTAAATCATCACCTCGAGCAATAAACGACAAGAAAGGCGACACTCTAACAGAACGTAAAGATATTCTGAACAGATGGAAGGAGTACTGTCAAGAAATGTATACGGAAATAAACAAAGCGGCAGATAACAACGTCATGAATGAAGCGGAACGTGAACCAGAACCTACCATAGAGGAAGTCCGGAACGCAATCAAACACTTAAAAAGTGGAAAATCTCCTGGTTGTGATGAAATAACAGCTGAAATGATACAGGCGGGAGGAGAAGGCAGCGCTCGTATATACCATGCATTATGCTGCAAGATCTGGCAAAGCGGAATTTGGCCTAAGGAATGGAAAAGATCAATTTACATACCCTTGCCAAAAAAGGGCAACCTGAAACTGTGCACAAACTACAGAACTATAGCTCTTATAAGCCATGCCAGCAAAATACTATTACAAATCATAATGAAAAGGATGCAACAAAAGCTAGAAACAGAAATAAACGAAGTACAGGCGGGTTTTCGACCAGTTAGAGGCACTAGAGATCATATATTCAACATGAGGATCATCATAGAAAAGTGTAGAGAATTCAACGTTGACGTACATACTTGTTTCATTGATTACACCAAAGCTTTCGATTGTGTACAACATCAGCAGTTATGGGCTATTATGAAAAATATGGGATTTCCAAACAACCTTATACAACTCATCGCACTGCTGTACCAAGAACAACAGGCAGCCGTAAGAATAGAGGGGGAAACATCAGAATGGTTTGAAGTACAGAAAGGAGTAAGACAAGGCTGTACCCTTTCCCCTTACCTGTTTAACATTTATGCCGAGAATATCATGAGAAACGTAAGAGATAACCAAGAACACACAGAGTTTGACTCATTTAACATCGGCGGGTACCAGATCCCGGAAATCAGATATGCTGACGACACAGCCCTCCTATCGACCAACCCAGAAGGACTTGAACAATTAATTCTGTCCACCAAAAAAAACAGCGAGGCCCAGAATCTATACCTAAACACCAAGAAGACCAAAGTATTGACAACAGGCAAAGTAAAGACCAAACCAGAAATTGAAATTGATAACGAAGAACTGGAAAGTGTTAATGAATTCGAATACTTAGGATCAATCATCAACAGCTCTGGCGACTGTGCAGTAGAAATTAAAAGAAGACTTGCAATTGCTTCACATAAACTAATTACTTATTTAGTCGTTCCTCTTCTACCGTGAGGTGTAGAGGTTTGCAAGAGAGAGCGCCAGACTATCCTATCGGCTGTTTTCTTCCTGGCCTGGTTCCATTCTAGTCCTCGGTTCTTCAAAGATTGTCTAATGTTGTCCTCCCAGCGGACTCTGGGTCGTCCTGGAGGTCTGGATCCCTTGCTCTTTGTTTCCCATGCTTGTCGTGGTAGCCGATCTTCTCCCATTCTGCAGACATGGCCAAACCATCTTAGTTGGGACTGTTCTATTTGGGTCTGCAGCGGGTGGGATTTTAGGCCTTGACGTATCGTCTGGTTGCGGACCATGTCTCTTCTTGTTACTTCAACCACTTTCCTCAGATACCTCATTTCTGAGGTTTGAATCTGGCTTTTGTGGGTTGTAGTCATTGCCCATGACTCGCATCCATATGTCAAGACTGGGACATAGGTGGAGCGGTATACAGCCATCTTCGTTTTCTTGCCAACCTCTTTCTTGCTGAGGAATCCTCGATTTATGGCCTGATAAAGTCTCCCAGCCGCTGCTTTTCAAGTGGCCAACTCTTCTTTGATGCCCCCCTTTCGGTCTATAATAGCTGCCCCCCTTTCGGTCTATAATAGCTCCGAGATATTTAAAGTGGTCGACCTGCTCCAGGACCTGTTCTCCCAACTTAATCTGATGTTTTCTTTCTTCTCGTGATATCACCATGGATTTTGTTTTAGAGCTGCTTATGACCATCCCTCTCTTCTCCAGCTCTTCCTTCCAGACTTGCAGGTTGGATTGGAGATGTGTCTCTGATTTAGCAATCAGGACAACATCATCAGCAAATGCTAGCTCTGAAATACAGACCTGTCTCATCTTCCAGTACCCCACTGAATACTTTCTTGTTCTCTCCTTACATGCCTTGATGACATCGTCCATGAGGAGTATGAAAAGATAAGGTGACAGGATATCGCCTTGTCTTACACCAGTGGTGGTCCTGAACTCTTCTGACTTATAGTTTGCTGTCCTCACATAATTTCTGCAAGACTTGTAGAAGCTCCACATAAACTAATACAGATGAAAAACCTATGGCAAGGCACAAGCAAAAAAACAAAGTTACAACTGATCAGAGCATGTATATTCCCAGTAGCAACATACGGCTGCGAGACTTGGACACTCAATAAAACAGTTGCAAAAAAGATTACATCATTCGAAATGAAATGCTACAGAAGGATGTTGAGAATACCCTGGACAGAAAAAAAGACCAACAGAGAAGTACTGCACTCACTAAACGTACAGGAACAGTGGCTCCTAAATACCATCGCAATAAGGAAGCTGAAATTTTTCGGTCACATAAAAAGACATAATAGTCTGGAAAAAACAGCGATGGAAGGCATGGTCCCTGGAAAAAGGGGAAGGGGTCGACCTAGACGACGGTGGACCCAGGACATCACAGGGAGTCTGAACTTGTCTTTGGCTGATGCAGGTCGATTTGCCCAGAATCGTGATGCGTTCAGAGCAGCTGTAATGGAGACAACGTTCTGGAAAGAATACGTCACATGATGATGACCACTAACCTCAACAATAACCCTGGCCCTGTTTTGAACTTTTTCCAACAAATATTGAGGACATACATTAAATAAAAACTAGAAGAAAACACCAACTTACTGGCCATGAAAGCAAGGAGGCATGTCTGGAGTCATCCTTACATGACCACCAGCTAAGCACAATGCTACAGTATTCAAATGTGGAAGTGAACCTGTCTGTGAGGCTAATTATACCCTCATTGACTCTTGAAATCATCCATACACTTCCAGGGATTCCCCCTGTGGTGAAATTTGTTGAGAACCCATCATTGCACACTAACCTTGGAGGAGTCACTTGCGCTT
The DNA here is from genome assembly GCA_024509875.1 of Oreohelix idahoensis. Classification (NCBI taxonomy): domain Eukaryota; kingdom Metazoa; phylum Mollusca; class Gastropoda; order Stylommatophora; family Oreohelicidae; genus Oreohelix; species Oreohelix idahoensis. The sequence continues at coordinate 64,636 of JAMPIV010022085.1, forward strand.
CAGGCATAACTCTGGCTTTTTAAATGGTTAGCTTCATGCAGGAGGATCTCACTATAGGCCCATGATGGGTAGTGGGAGCTGAGAAGTGGCTCTGTGAAGAGCCCAGAACTAGAGCACAGTATTTTAGCTCTGCATATTTGGAGAGCCCCCCTTGGATGGCGAGAAATGCATAGTATGCCACACGTTTCTTCCTCCTAACTTGGGACCAGTGATGATCCTTTTAATGCCAGCCAAACTGGAGCTCATGACTTCAACTCAACTCGTTTCGGAATGGAAGAAAAGACACAGGAAAAGCCTAGATCTACAGTGTAGATAATACCAAGGAGTCGTCAACTTGGTATTGGATTCAAAAGAGCGAGAAGCAATAACAACAACAACTACCCAAGAACTCTACAAAGCCATCACTGTGGTGCTTCCATTCAACCAGACTCATACTTTTCTTACTGTGGACCAGCCTTTATCATCAACCTTTTTATCCCGAAGGAACCCTTGAAATAATTGTCAGGTCTTAAGGAACCCCTCCCTAAAAACTATTATATCTACAACTCATGGTACCTTAGCATGATCAATAAGTTGTAAATATAATAATCCAATAATAATCATCAATTCTCTTTTGAGTAGAGAATGATTTTTTTTCTGTGGATCTTCTTGTATTGGCCAAACTATTAGCCTACTCCTTTTACGTGATTTACCCTTTCCACAAAGTTTATAAACTCCAAAGCAAGTTTAATCATGATCTCTTGTGGAACCCCTAGCAACCTCTCACAGAACCCTTACGTTCCATGGAACTGCGGTTGAGAAAGCCTGCTCTGGACATTCACAACGATCTGTTATGAAACCCTCACTGATATTTTAATAACCCTTTCAATGCGACACCACCGTATCAACAGTCAGTAGGAAGATAAAACCTAACATCACCATGCCTGTGTATTATTCCACAATTCCGTCTTTTAATCTTTAAAATTATTGTTGTAGGTTTAAAAAACATGAAACGGCCACTGTTGGAGCTTGGTTTTCAAGTAGTGATAAACAATTTTTTGTGTTTTACCAAAATTAAAATTTTACTGAATGACGCACATGGAGGATACCAGCTGATAGAACTACAAGGTAGTCCTTCTTCTGAAACTCCCCAGGGTAAAAAAAATACAGGAAAATGAAGAAAAAAAAAAACACATGGAGAAGTGAACTGGAGTCAGATATGAAAAAGATTCTTTAAAATAAACGGAAATACACAGATGGCACATGACAGGAAGACTTTCTGTGAAGTTGTTGAAGACCTCTGCTCCTAGGAAGCTGAAGCATAATGACTGAATTTAGAATTACAGCCGACTCATACCCCACAAAGAAATGTTTCCATTTGCCTACAACTTTTGACCAGCCTTTCTTTTGTTGAAAATTATGAAGACCAAAGAATGGTAAACAGCCTTTACCTAGCACGTGGTAACTAGCAATAAATGAGAAATAGCCTTTACCTCGCAATAAATGGGAAATAGCCTTTACCTAGCACGTGGTAACTAGCAATAAATGGGAAATGGACTTTACCTAGCAATAAATGGGAAATAGCCTTTACCTAGCAATAAATTGGAAATAGCCTTTACCTAGCATGTGGTAACTAGCAATACATGAGAAATAGCCTTTACCAATCAATAAATGGGAAATAGCCTTTGATCTAGCACGTGGTAACTAGCAATAAATGGGAAATAGCCTTTACCTAGCACGTGGTAACTAGCAATAAATGGGAAATAGCCTTTACCTAGCACGTCGTAACTAGCAATAAATGGGAAATAGCCTTTACCTAGCACATGGTAACTAGCAATAAATGGGAAATAGCCTTTACCTAGCATGTCATAACTAGGAATAAATGGGAAATAGCCTTTACCTAGCATGTCGTAACTAGCAATAAATGGGAAATAGTCGTTACCTAGCACGTCGTAACTAGCAATAAATGGGAAATAGCCTTAACTTAGCACGTCGTAACTAGCAATAAATGGGAAATAGCCTTTACCTAGCACGGTTGAAAAAAAAAATACACACCCACACAAATAGTAATACGTCTTACAAGGAGAAGGACAAGAAAAACCTACGTTGCGGCCACAAGGCCTTCGTCAGGGACAGACAAACAAGAGACAGGAGGGAAAGAAAATGAGAATTACCGTAAGTAGAGAACATGAAACTATAAAAATAAGAGAAAAAAAACTCCCTTAATATTAAGTCCAGTCACATGTGAAGCAAGATGGCTGCCACTAAACCGGAAAGAGGAAGTTGATAGTACATTAAAAATAAGAAATAATGAAAACAAGGACTGGAAAAGAGTGAAAAAAAAGAAAAAAGTTATCAATAAATAATAAATAAAATAAAAAAATAAATAAAATATAAATAAATAAATAATAATAATAAATAAATTTAAAACAAATAAAGAAATAAATAAAAATAAATAAAGAAATAAATAAAATAAAAAATAATAGGAAAAAAATAATTTAAAAAAAAAAATTTTATAAAATAAAATAAATAAACAAATTTAAAAAAAAAAAAAAGTAATAATAATAAGTAAATAAATAAATAAATAAAATTATTAAATTTAAAAAAATGGTAATTAAAAAAAAAAAGGGTGATCGCATCAAAGTAGAAAGTCATAATACAACTGGGACTCGATAGAGAAAGGCGTCTCAGACAAAAGAATGTTGGGTATTCAAACCGTTTGGTTTGAGGCAACCCATAAGATGGATGAGGCGTTGTTCCTGGCGAAACCGACTGTTGGCGTCCGAGGAACAGTATCTGATGGCTGTCACCTGGATGTCAGTGGCACCGTGGTGGTCAGGGCCATTGAAGTGGATGGCCACAGGTGTGGAATTAAACTGAGAGATGTCATAGAGGTGTCTGCAGAATCGGTCGCCCAGTCGTGTGCCCGTTTGGCCGATGTACGTAATGGTGCAACGTTTGCATATAATAGCATAAATGACGTTGCGTGACTCACATGTGAAGCCATGGGTGATGGTGAACTTGGCGTTAGGGAACGAGACTGAACGTGTTTCGATTACATACTGACATGTTTTACATCGTGTACGGTTACATGGCTTGGTTCCAAAGCACGTCGTAACTAGCAATAAATGGGAAATAGCCTTTATACCTAGCACATCGTAACTAGCAATAAATGGGAAATAGCCTTTACCTAGAATTGCTTTGGCAGCTAGCGCCTTCAATAGATTATCTAACATTTGGAAATTACGATCATTGAATATACATACCAAGCTTCGTCTGTTTAATTCAAATGTTATCTCAGTGTTAACATACGGCTGTGAGAGTTGGAAAATAACAAAATCATTGGAGAACAAGCTGAACACATTCGAGAAACCAACGGGCTGATCACCCGTTTGCCAGTCACTTCGATTACGGAAACAACAGCAAATGGATTGATTTGCCGTTGCCCTAAAGACGCCAATAGGCGTGATGGGAAACAATGGCAAAGAAAGCCTATCTGCTGTTGCCCTAAGACGCCACTAGGCGTAATGGCCACTGACTGCTTTGATGGTCGGTGGCTAAGGACGGAAGAAGAAGAAGACATTCGAGAACAAATGTCTTAGAAAACTCATGAACATCAGTTGGAAAGAATTCAAGACTAATCGACAAATAAGAGAAGACTCTAGGCAGAAATATGTCTCCAACTATATAAGGAAAAGACGATGGTCATATATCGGTCATGTCCTACGAATGCAAAACAACAGAATACCATTGCAGGCACTCACTTGGGTTCCTGAGGGTAAGAGGAAAAAAGGAAGACCAAAAGAAACACTCAGAAGAATAATAATAAGAGAAGGAAGAACGTTGGGATTAAACAATGTGCAAGAGCTAAGAGGAGTGGCGTCACAACGTACAACCTGGAGAGCACTGGTTTCTGCCTTATGCGCCGTGTTTGGTGCTTAAAGAATTTATTATTATTATTAGCATGTCGTAACTAGCAATAAATGGGAAATAGCCTTTACCTAGCACGTCTTAACTAGCAATATACTACCGGTATGTGGAGAATCATGCATGCAGCTAGTTAACTTCATCATGCAAAACAAACTGATTCATACACCAGCATCACCAAAACACATGACATGATGTGCAGCAGATAATGTTGCCAACTGCTAACGGTGACCCTATTTTCCTTGCCTCTTAAAGGACATGAGGTTGGTATTTGTCCCCATGTTTGATGGAAGTAACTTTGTCACTTTGAGTTTTCATATGTTTTGAAATTTAAAGGCTGGCTCTTTTTCCCCAAGTTTTTTTTTTTTAAGGAGGAGGACTACTTCTGATGATCAGAATGCTGTTGCGTAGCAAATGTGTTGCGTATAAATGTTCCGTGGATGATTTTACATTTGCCACACAATGTTGAGGGTGTTATATTTCATCTTCTTGCCAAAGGTATGATAATGCTGGCACTAGAAGCGTGGTGTATCACCCTCAGACACCAGGGATGATGAAGGCGAAATAATGTGGTGTCTTTAGTCTGTTTTGTATAAATGATGTGAGTGTGGGTAAACAGCTACAGTTCCAAACAGGGACGTCACATCAACTTACAACGTAGAAAGTCAATAAAGCTTTTAACAGCAGTGATGTTTTGGTAATATATATTGTGTACGCCACAATGACAAGGTGCATGGACATCGTTATGCAGAAACATCACAGGTATGGTACAACAGTCATCATTTCACTGACGTAGTCAGTACAACAAGGAACATCAGACAGCATCATGATAATGGTGAATCAATATGCATGTTATGACATCATAACCAGCCGTACATGTAGTCAGGTAGAAAACTTCCTCCCTTTCCATAATAGCCGGAAGGTATTAAATAGGAGATTAAATCCACTCTCCTTTACTTGACTTCAGCAAGACAGGCATGTCTTCTGACGTCATCAAAAAAATCCTCAAAGTTCCTTTAGTTACCAAAGATATCAAATCTCGAACAAGCAGCAGAGTTCAACAAGTAACTAGTCCTTAGGACATGCATCAACCGATGCATAGCAGCGAACGTGATTCGCGAGCTGAGAGAACTTCTCACAGCGTAGACTCTACCACAAGCAGGCTACGAAAAATGTCAACATCAAAAGATGGCGAAATGTTATTCAAAAGTAATTACCTTTGCTTCAGGAAATAAACCACATAACTCACAGGCCTCCAGGCACTTAGAATCACAACAGAGATATATCATCTCAAAAGGAACAACAATATGTAGAGGACTCTCTTTTTCCTGAATAGAATAAGCACGGACGCTAGCAAAATTGCGTCCTGCTCTCAAACGAATCTGCCACGGACTGCGGGCGGAAATCCCGTTCAGACCACAACCAAACTTTAGACATGCGCAGAAACGCGCGATTCGAATACAGCTCAGATAATATACGAAGATAGTACCTTCTCGAACAATGCCTTAAAAGGATAGAAATCGAAACATTGCAAGTTGCCGAATGCTTATCAAGAGAAGTGGGCCCGAGCGTTCCAAACATGGACATGACTTAAAATCGCTCCATATATGGACTTGACTTAAGACCGCTCAAACACAACTTATCGGCAACCCACGCCAACAAGAAAAGCGAACTACTTACAATAAAAAGTGACTATAATTTTCTCAAGTTATTTCCCTTTGCATAAGAAAAATATAAAGTACACAGAATAAGTTGCGACATTCTTGCGCAACAAATACCTTCTACTAACTTCTAGTGTAATGTTCTGCTTAGAATTTTCTATATAGAGACCGCAGTCAGCGACTCGTAGCTTGACTGCCTGCGTCAGGACCAGCGAACTAGAGCTGGTCAAGACCGCACTCCACCTCCACGTGGTGGTCCTGGAAACAGTCTGTAGCTGTGCAGTCTGGCTGAGCGAGTGTGGATCGAAATGGGAAGGCAAACCCGATCCTAAAAAATGCCGTGCAGAAGTCGGATGTGTCGACCGAAAGGTGCAGATATCACAGCTTAGGCGTAAACAGACACAACGCAACCACCGTCCTTTTCAGGACGAACGAAGAAGAAGAAGAAGAAGAAGAATTTTCTATCATCTTTCTACGTGAATTAACATTTTCCTCAAATTACCTCTAATAAAAGTGCGAGGTATTCTGACAAAATCAGTTACAGTACTTCTCAACACATCTGTCAACATGCAAAAAAACCTTCAATTTGATTTTAAAATCTTTCTAAAAGAAGTTTAATGACATTTCAGATTCTCTGTTATCAAATGACATAGATTATCTGTCAAAGATTAAGAAATACAGAAAATGAGAATAGACAAAGCAAACATTTTTTTAAAAGTTATATAAATTAACTAATAAACACTACCGTACTAAACAGGTCATACTTAGAAAACTAATTCTAGTTAGAAAACTAACTTAGAGTTAGAAAACTCATGAACATCAGTTGGAAAGAATTCAAGACTAATCGACAAATAAGAGAAGACTCTAGGCAGAAATATGTCTCCAACTATATAAGGAAAAGACGATGGTCATATATCGGTCATGTCCTACGAATGCAAAACAACAGAATACCATTGCAGGCACTCACTTGGGTTCCTGAGGGTAAGAGAAAAAAAGAAGACCAAAAGAAACACTCAGAAGAACAATAATAAGAGAAGGAAGAACATTGGGATTAAACAATGTGCAAGAGCTACGAGGAGTGGCGTCACAACGTACAACCTGGAGAGCACTGGTTTCTGCCTTATGCGCCGTGTTTGGTGCTTAAAGAATTTATTATTATTAGTACTAAACAAGAAATAAATATCAACACAAAGACACTAACTGCAATAAAACTGCAAAGAATATCAAATACAATAAATCAAAAGTATGACCTGATATTTAAAGTTATATCCAGTGATGAGCCAATGTCATTCTAGAACAGCTGTAACCAAGCACTGCAAGTGAAACCAAATGTAATACAAGTCGATTAAAAAAAAGGAAAGCTGAAGAAGAAAAATATGGAATAAGAAACAGTCAGAAACGTGACCACACAAACAAACAGAATGAGAAATAAATTGGGGAAGGGAAAAAAACAAAGAAAAAGATGAATTCACGGTCACCATTAAAATGTGCCTAGGAGCAGAAACTTACGTATATTGGGATATGTATGGAGATCAAGCCCAACATAAAAATAAGAATCCTCAACTTTCAAGTCAGTCCTGTTGTTACTGTTATACAGAATTGACATCATTGCACTCTGGGCAAACCCATGGGTGCTCAGTCTCCTTCAGTATATGTCGAAGAGTGTGAATGCTAACTGTTCCTGTAGCTCGCTGGTTGTAAACACAACGGCTGCATCCTGTCATACGTCCATCTCTACTAGCCTCATGTTTGATGCCAAATTCCAACAGTCTTAACCTTGATGATTCATCTATTGTATGGCTCTGAAACATGGACAAAAACAAACTAAAGACTTTCATAAATGGGAGATTGCATAGAAGTGGAGCAACAAGGTCACTAATGTGGAACTAACGACAAGAACTAGACAAGTGCCAGTAGAACAACAAGGTCACTAATGTGGAACTAACGACAAGAACTAGACAAGTGCCAGTAGAACAAGAGATGAGATGAAGATGAAGATGGATAGGACACATATTGAGGAAACCTGCTTATAGCATTACCAGCCAGTACTTCTTCTAGAATCCCTAGGTAAGAGAGGCACAGGTGGACCACTAAACACATGGAGAAGAGAACTGGAGACAGAAATGTAAATGATAAGGAAGACATGGAAAGAACTTGAGCTGATGGCACGTGACAGGAGAACTTGGCATGTGTTTGTTGACGGCCTATGCTTCTTGTGAAGCTAAAGGATGGTGATCGCAGGACAGAAATTAAGTGAAATGTTGCTGGACATTCTATCCATCATGAGAAAGACAACCCATTAAATAATCAGGAGATTGTTCAAAGAAAAATTCCTCGTTCACCTTCAGACTTCCACATTAATGACTCTAATAATGGCAGTAGTCAGCCTCAAGGTTCCTGACATCTACAAACAGTTTTTTGTGGAGTGAAGTAAGTTGTTATATAATGTTACCATATGCTACTACGTTCATTGCTGTATGTTGGGCAGGACTGCAGTAGGTGTTCGGCTGTCATGGGGGCTGGTGCCGCAGGTGCAGAGATCTGTTGCACCAATTCTGATGAGTCCTATCAATCAGTATTATTCAAGATGATAGCAAAGACTTCAAAATCAGAATATACAGGATCATTAACTTGAACAGCAACAAGTTTATTAGTCTTGTGAGAAATGTCCATCAAATGTTCTCTAATCCATCAGAGAAAGGCCGGCCTGTTTCCCCAACATAAGAAATGTCACAACTTTTACAAATGATTGCATAATTGAGATCCCTGGACTCTCAAATAAATGCCTCACTAATAACAAAGGCTCATTCATTCACTTTCCTTTCCACGCCTTACGGAGCCACCACTTGCAGCAGTGGCTTCTGGAGCAATGTGTTTTACACGATGAGGTAGCCAGTCCCTCATGCATAAGTTCATATCAGTCACCTTGTACGATATGACTGTGGGGGACCAGCAGTCGTATTCTTTCTGTCTCATCAGACACCCACCGGCCCCCCCCCCCCCCCCCCCCCCCACAGAAACTACAAAGGGCAACATAAAGGTGCATTTCTAAAATTAACAATTTGTATTTTGAGAACAACCGGTCAAGTATGACAACTATGGTAATGACAAGCCTTAGTGCCAAAATCTGTAGGGCCCCTACTCACCAACTCAACTATGGTAATGACAAGCTTTACTGCCAAAATCTGCAGGGCCATTATTCACCAACACAACTATGGTAATGACAAACCTTAGTACCAAAATCTGCAGGGCCATTACTCACCAACACAAATATGGTAATGACAAACCTTACTACCAAAATCTGCAGGGCCATTACTCACCAACACAACTATGGTAATGACAAGCCTTACTGCCAACATCTGTAGGGCCCCTACTCACCAACACAACTCTGGTAATGACAAGCCTTACTGCCAAAATCTGCAGGGCCACTACTCACCAAGTGGGAAAAGTAAGCATGGGGCCAACCACCAACACCTGATTGTCTCTAAATTGTAATATATCTGGCATAATTTCTACCAACACACAACTTTTCACTAAATGTCTCCATCTTAATATTCCTTCTCTTCCCCCAACCATAAAAAGCTACAGACTTTCATAAATGGATGCTTTCGTAGAATAGGAGGAGTGAAGTGGTATGACAAGATCACTAGCGTGAAACTAATCGTGGGAGCTGGACAGGCCCCGGTGGAGCGAGAGATGAGGGGAGGACACTGGAAAAAAGCTGGACCTGTTAGGGAGGCCTATTGATGGTGTTGCCAAGTGGTCCTTGTTCTGGTCACCAGGGTAGGAGAGGTAGAGGAAGACCAAAGGATACATGGAGAACAGAACTGGAGACAGACAAGGAGGGGGCCTTCAGCTGATGGCACGAAACAGGAAGACTTGGCATAAGTCTTTTGAAGGTCTTGAGGAGTTGAAAGGTATTCCTTATCTTCAACCTTATCTTCCTTATCTTCAGCAGTATGTCAGATTCAAAAAAGCTGACAGGCATGTTACTTCTCTTGTCTACCACATCACACTTGTAACTCAAATCCTGATGTATGTAATTTTTCCCAAAAACGCCTCTGAGTGGAACCCAGGTTGTGGTACACTAAGACTCATGCTCTCTCTCTCTCTCTCTCTCTCTCTCTCTCTCTCTGTGTATCTTTCTGTCTCCCCATTCTTACGATGTTTTGGTATCTACAAAAGGTAACACAGACTTCTAAAATGACACACAAGAATCTGGGCTTCACAACTGAAACAACAAAAACTATACGCATACATAGTCATCATCTTCCATTGTGTTCCTTACAGAGCATAGAGCCACCACTACAACTGGTCTTCTTGCTGAAACCTGCACCAAGCTCTTGTTGCAATGGTTTCTGTGGCAAGTCTTTTACATGATGACGTTGCCAGCCTCATGGAATAAGTATATATACACACACACACATATATATCAGATCCACGATTCATCTCCGGTTATGACTTTCTTCATGAAATCTGGGTTATTGGTTGCGGTTTGAAGCAAATCATTAGCAACTGTGGCACGAAGTTCCCTCTGCTCTGGTAGCAGGATCCGCGGAACAAATTTTGCCACGACACGTCTCATACCCAGAACCTGGGTCAGAATCTCGGATACAATAGTTTTTGGAATTCCCAGATCTTTTTCTAGTTCTCGCACTGTCAGTCGCCGATCTTTGTTGATTGCAGCCCGTATACGTTCAACATTTTCCGGTGTTCTGCTTGTTGCAGGCCTTCCAGAAATGGGATCACATTTAACAGATTCTCGACCATCTTTGAAGCGTTTGTGCCACACCTTTATTTGTGTAGTACTCATTGCATCGTCTCCAAAAGCCTTCTGAATCATCATAATAGTTTCCGTGGAGGAATGTTGAAGCTTGACGCAAAATTTGTTACAGATTCTTTGCTCTACCCGTTCAGCCATTTTGAATGCGACGACCACACAGTGCACGTGCTCACTAAACGGCCACACTGACTGGTGCAGCAACGTCAACATTGCACATGTATGTGCATAACAGGCCACTCTATTTGGCTGCCAAGTTACATCGATGTCGCGCAAACGGTTTTTCTAATATTAATTATGGCCGATTCTTTTCCGGACAGCCCTCGTATATATATACAGTAGAACTCCATTTATCCGAACCCCAATTATCCGAACATCCAATTATCCGAACACTTTTTCGAGAAAAAAAAATCAGGCGCCACCAGTCATGTTAGACTTTATTTTTGAATCTTTTGATGCTGCAAGCTTCAAATGTGTGCGAGCAATTTGTAGAGGATGGAATGGGCTAATGGTCGGTCGCTTACGTACAGGAAGTCAGTTAGATCATAAAGTCAGTTAATATCTGGTTTACCAATCTAGTGTACGTGTGCGTTCTAGGCAGAACACTGGCTAAACAGACAGTTCAACTTAAAATAATTGTGTCTGCTACTACAGCAGAATAATTTTGGTGTGCAAGTATTTCTCTGTGCGATATGGCATCTTCCAGAAGGCCTAAAGCATATAAAAGGAACCGCAATGTTTTGTCACTTGAAACGAAAACAGAAATTATCAAGAGACTAGGACAAGGTGAAACTGTGTCTTCACTTGCGAGGATTTTCAATGTTGGGAAAGCTACCGTCTCTGACATCAAAAGTAACAAGGATAAAATTATGAGTTTTGCATCGAAATTGGATAGTGAAAATGGGTCGAAGAAACGTAAACCATGAGACATGCGAAAGATTTGAAATTGGAAGAGGCTTTGTATATATGGTTTGTGCAAAGAAGAAGCAAAGGGGAAACTATCTCTGGTTCTCTATTGTGTGAAAAGGCACTTCAGTTCAACAATCAACTTGATTGTCCTCCTGACTTTAAGGCTAGCCAGGGATGGTTAAGAAACTTTAAATCTCGTCATGGCATACGAGAATTGGAGATCCAAGGGGAATCCTTATCTAGCGATGCAACTGCCGCTGAAAATTTTAAAGAAACATTCTTGGCTTTTTTGGAAGAAGAAGGTTATTCACTCGATGTGTATAATGCCGATGAGACTGGCTTATGCTGGAAATCATTGCCTCAAAAATCCCTTGCATCTCAGCGCGAAGCAGCTTCCCCTGTGTTTAAAAAGGGCAAAGGGCGAGTAACAAATTTGGTAGCCGCGAATGCCAGTGGAAGTCATTGTTTACCGGTGCTAATGATCGGTAAAGCCAAAAAACCACGTTGTTTAAAGAATGTGACATGTCTCCCATTGTGCTACAAAGCACAGAAGAGTGCTTGGATGAATAGTGAAATATTTCTTGATTGGTATACAAATCAGTTCATCTCAAATGTGAAGAGGTTGAGAGAACAAGAAAAGAAAACTGGAAAAGTAATTCTTCTACTGGACAATGCACCATCTCATCCAGAGACGGATACATTGAATGCAGTTGATGCAAATTTTAAAGTAATTTTTCTGCCTCCTAATGTAACAGCACTGATTCAACCAATGGATCAGGGTGTTATAGCAAAGCTTAAAAAGATGTACAAGAAGGAAGTCCTGCGTTGTTTATTGTTGGCTGAAGATGAAGAAAGTGTGGTGGCGTTTTCCTAAAAGCTTAATCTCAAAGACTGCTGATATATGTTAGCTGATGCTTGGACCACCCTGTCACAAGATAATCTCAACAAGGCTTGGAATAGATTGCTTGGGAAAAAGGAGGAAATGAAACTACTGTGTAGTGGACACAAATGATGATTGTATAAATGAAGTTGTGGAACTGTTTCAAGCAATGCCCGGATTTTCGGCCTGTGACAAAGATGATGCACACATGTGGCTAGAAGATGATAATGATTCTGGTTTTCAGTTTTTGAATGACGAAGAAATTTTGTCTTTTGTGCAAGAAGAAAACCAATACATGTAGTGACCGATGATGAAGACACCTCAGAAGTACATGATGTACTTGTAGATTATGAAGAAAACCCAAAACGTCGACCAAGTCCTGAAGAGGCCTTTATAGCACTAGAAACAGCGATGGCTTGGTACGAGCAAGATGTCAGCTGTCCTACACAGCTTCTGCTGTTGAAGAGAATGCGGGACTTAGCAGCCAAAAGGAGACTATCCAGTTTGGTGCAAAAGAGGATTCCTCATTATTTTAAATAGTGGGCTACATCTGTGCAAGTACGTGTATACGTAAGTTGCGCCTGGTTTTGAATCGTTTGTAATGTTATTTTGAAAACATTTCTCTTTCTTAAAAAAAATAATTAATACAAGTAGTACATGCACTGCAGTGTAATGAAAGATTTTGGTGATACAGTGATCTAATACAGTGTGGGTATTATTATTACAGTA